>PVLD010010491.1:0-70570 GCA_004027595.1 Dinomys branickii | reverse complement strand
TTCCCACGTCTCGCCCCGGCAGCCTGGTCCGCCCTACCACATCTCCCCCGGCATCTCAGAGAAATACGCCCAGTTTAAACTTCCCAGCCGAGGTTCCGGCATTCACGCTCACCAAGTCTGTCTCGAGCTGGTGGTGTTTATTAAGGAGGTTCGCTCCCTTGCTGCTCACCCGGTCGCCATCTTCCCCGGATCTCTCTGGCTGCTCATTTCTTTCTCCTGCCATTTTTCTCATTGGCTCCAGAGCCCAGGGTCCTGAGCAGCCTTTGCTGAACGCATAATACAAGAATGGTTTTGTGTTTCCATCCCCTTTTTGTCAAAATGCATTCTGTACTTCTGTTACCCTCCCATTAGTCCAAGAAATGGTTACTCAGGGGATTCAAAACCTTCATGGAGATTTGAACACAGTTTGGGCCGAGAATCATCTCTGAATAGCAAACTCCTATGTGTTTTATTTCTGGAAAATGGTGATATCATAAGCAGAATTTTAAATGGTGTGGAATTTAGTGAAGTAAACCTAATTATGTGCTGCCACAATTTGTATGTCAATTATAAATTGTTCTTTTCCATTAATTAAAGGAAAGATTCTTTGTGTACCGACCAGCAATTTATTATCCTAGGATGTTTTCTTACTTTAAAATGATGAAATAGCATTTTGTTTAGACTCTCACATTTTATTAAAGCATTTTGTCTTCCTGCTACTCTTGTCTCATCTTGCCTGTAGTACAAGCAGTTTTATCTTTTCTTAATCTGATAAAAATGCCTCCATTAGCCTACTGTAAAATGCAAAAGCCTCTGGTAATTTGTTGTAGTTAAAGACCTTGTTTTTTTTTAATGGAACTGCTTGATGGTAATTGTTTACTATTTTTCAGCACCTCAAAAGGGTAAGGAAAGTCTGCTTCCTTGGTACATACACGTTGAATGTACCTATTGATGTTTATTTAAAGGTGAGACTGAGCCAGCTCATAAATAAAGCAACTGATGCATAAGGCTATTTTGCAGTGAATCAGGTGAATCAATACATGAAGGCAAATTATACATAGAACCTATTATATATCCACTTTCTCTTTGTCCCTTTTACTTACATACCTAGAGTACTAGTTATATCCTTTTTATGTAAAATATATGGCCATCTTGTCTCCAAGTCCAGGTCAGTTTCTATAGGAAGTATGCATGCCATTTTATAAGTTACTCTTATTCTTAATTTGAACATTCTAAAATAATGTGTTTAATGATAATTTTAGGCCTGCACATCTTATTTGGAAGAGAGTATCCAATTTATCCACTCAGTACAAACGTTGCACAGTATGTTTATATATGGGTGTTGGCTACCAAGCTATGTGTGAGGGTTTCAAAAATAAATGGAACACAGTCCCTGCTCTCAAGGAACTCTTAGTCTGCTGGTGGTGATGACTTATGTACATCTTGGTGTTTTATGTTGTTTTTATTTTTATTGTGGTAGGCTATATGTAAAATTTACCATTTTAGGCATTTTAAGTGCCCAGTTCAGTGATACAGAGTACAGTCACACTGTGCAAACATCCCTAACATCCATTTCCAGAACTTTCTCATTTTCCCAAACTGGAATATTAGACCCATTTACGATGGGTTTCAACAAGAAAATGACCATAGGGCTGTGGGTGGGGTGGGGCAGAGGGCGGAGGAGGACTGGACTTCTGGTTCTGATGCAGTGCTGGGGCATGGTCATCACAAGTGGTCATGCTGAATGGTCTTCACTCCATCTCCTGATGTACTTAGGACAACAAGGATAAAAGACTCAAGGTTTTTCAGTGTGGCTCCTGTCTGGGTGGAAGAACGTGTCTCAGGGAATAGAGGACCAGGATGTTCCTCTCCTGTGCAGACAGACTGAAGACTCTGATCCTAGCTCACCCCCTGCCCCTTCCTACACAGGAGCCCTGGCCTCTGGAAGGAAAGCCTCGCAATATACTCCTATTCTGTCTGTTCGACTGCTAGCTGGGCTGCCTCGAACAGGCTAGAAACTGATGAGGGTTTATGATCATCAGGGGCAACTGGGCACCCATAAATCTTGAGCCCTGCTTACCTTTGTAACAACTGGGCAAGCTTGTGCAAAGAGCTACTGGGACTCAAGGTAAATCATTCAGCGAGTCACTGAGCTGGTAATTATGGAGTGCTCACTCTGCACGAGACGCTCTGTTTCCCCTTCTGTTTATGTCAGTATTGAGCAGGAAGGCGTCAGATTCCTGAATCTAATGTTTGTTCCAAGAATGTTTTTCTTCTTTTTAATCTGCAAAGTTGTGTTGAGTTTGTCATCCTGCATCCAAAATGCTCCCTGAGTGGAGAAAATAGATAAATCTTTAGGGAAAAATTTCACTATTTTAATACTTCTTTTTGGGGGAAAAACAAAAAAACAAACAAACATAGATCAGTATAAAGAATTTCCCCCTAGGTTTTGCTACCATTTTTTTCCTTTGTAGGTAAATATGTAGATCAATCAATTTATTTGTTAAAGTATGGCATCTCTCTCCCTTTCCATCTGCCCTTACTCTCGTGAGAGTGTCTGTTTTAGTAGTGAAAGAACACATTTGGGGACATAATAAGTTGATGCCTGATAGTTGAAATTTACTTTGTGTCAGAGTCACAAACAAAGTTGGGGTTTTAAAAATGATTGAAATGTGATTATGTGCTGTTTGCCTAGAGTCTAAGTGACAAAGCTTAAAGGGGCAATTCTGTTCCCATCAGAGTCATCAGCACTTGTGGGAGAAAGGCAGGTGCTTCAGGAAGGGTCTGATGCTCCTGCTTTCCCCATGGACCTCTCCTTACACCCCGCACAGACTAAGACATGAACTTCTGCCACTGACCTTCCCGCTTCAGGTGCCTGATGTGTAACCTTGGGAGATGACTTGAGTCTCAGCTGGAGGCAGTAGAAGGTTATAGGATTGTCTTTGGCTGTCTTTGCCTTGTTTTGGCCTCAGAGAGAAGGAGAAGGGGCATCTTTATAGAAGAGGAAAACCCTAGGAGAGAAGCCAGTGCAAGAGTCTCAGCTCTGTCCCAATGAATTTAGACTGCACCCGTGGCTCCAATGCATACCACCAGACTGACTCTGTAGTTACATTTGTCTGTAAAGGGAGTTAGACCCTGGGCCTCTCACCCATTGTAGTGCTCCCAAAATGTGGCCCCAGAGCACCAGCTCCCGGGGACACGTCCCTTGCGTAGAGAGATAATAAGTATTTGAATTGAATTGAATTTTTTATTCCCTGGCTACCTGTGGTCTATAAAGTTAGGGAAAAGAGAGCAGGTAGCCTAAAAATGAGGTTGGAAAATGGCCGATTTCCAGACTGGCATGGGATCCCTAGTGGTGGGCATCTGGGTTATTGAGGCAGGAGGAGAAAAAGATGCTTGTGCTTTCCCCATGGAGGCAGCCTGGTGTGACACCTTTCCCCTGCCTGCCAAGGTCCGGGAGAAGGATGAGGAGGAGGAGGAGGAGGAGGAGGAGGATGAAGAGGAGGAGGTGGAGGAAGGGGTGCCTGGCTTTGTGTGCACCTGCTCTGGCCAGGGACTGCAAGGTTGTCAGGTGCTTCCTCTCCGGGGAGTGGAGGGCACCTGCTGTGGAAGGTGTGAATCCCCCTTTACCCCCACCAGAACAGCCCCTTTCCAACAGTGCACTGATCTCGCCTCACCCCGTCCACCTGATCACAAAGCCATGGAAGATGGTTTTCTTGAGTTGTTTTCCAAATAGAGGTGCCAGCAAGGCCTGAGAAACACTAAGGGGGCCTAAGCAAGGCCATCTGTTCTCCAAGAGTCTCAGGAGGAGCCTGTGGCTGAGTGACGTGTCCTTGGTGAAATCCAGGCAGCCCCTCTGGCCCTCACCGCAAGCTTGGCTTCTAAGACAAGGGGCAGCACTTGCTCAGGTAGCAGCCATCTGCCTCTCTCCTCATCACTTGCTTACAGATTGCCTTTGCCCTCTGTCCCCAACTATGGTCAGGAGTCCTGTGTCTTACTGCTATTTGAAGCCTCAGCACGTAGCCTGCCCAGCCTGCCTTGAGCGGTCAAAAAGTGCAGCATGCATGAGTTTTTTCTCCAAAAGAGGCATGGAAATCAGTGGCCATCTGGGAGGGGCGGCTTTTGCGTTTTATTTATTGTCACCATCTTCTGTGAAATGGCTTCTCTTATTTAAAAGAAACAAAACCTCTGGAACAATGGTTCTTAAATGCGGCTGCTCATGGTGGCACCTCCTCAGCTTCTTGCTTGGACATTAGAGTTCATTTGTTTTGAGAGGGTGTGGTGGATTGACAACCTGTGGTCTACTTGTAATGTCCAGCTGAACTGAACCAGTGTGGTGCTGGGCGTGGAGCCCACCTGAGCACTGTTGGCAGCAACATACAAAGGAGAACTGTGGGGGAAGAGACAGAGCTGTTGGTTCTCCTGGAGGAGCTTGTCGTGCCGGCTCTGCTGATAGAAGCTCAGCCGTCCTCATCATCGGAGGAGCTCGGGACCTCACTGTTGCTGAGGACGGCTGTGGTGCTGTTCAGGGGAGCTCTGGTCCTTAGTTTGAGTGTCACTTCCTGGCTCCAATGCAGATGCCTCAGCCTGCTGCCTCAGATGCTTCATCCTGTGGCACAGACTTTCTAGCTTCCACCACTGACCTCTGGACCTTCCCAGCACAGATCTATAAAACAGGCCCGCATGAGACATTGCGGGCTCCAGGCCTCCAGCTGGACTCGCGGGGGGCATTGTCATGGGCTCTCGGTCTTCAGCTGGACTCATGCAGGACACTGCCATGAGATCCAGGCCCTCAGCTGAATTCTTTGGGTCTCCAGTGTGTGGACAGATCTCCTGCACTCTCTTGTATTTGACTCTTTGGGGGACTATCATAAAATAATTCTATAAATTATGTGTCCTGTATTAAATTATTTCCCTTGCAAACCCTGACTACAACAGAGGGGCTCCCAGAAATCTGTGTTTTTAAGAGTTCACTGGGGATTCTGTGGCAGGTACACCTCATGACTTGAACAAGAACACTTCCTGCTTTCAGCTGAGGTATTGTTGAGGTTGGAACTTCGAGCGTTGAAATTTGATGGCTAGGGTGATATTATTACACTATCTTAGTTACTTCACTTATTGCTGAGATGCAATGCCCAACACCCACAAGGTAAGGGAGGAAAGGTTTATTTCAGCTTACAGTCTGTAGAGGTTTCAGTTCATGACTGTCTGGCACCAAGAGTGGGAGGCAGAGGCACACTGTGAGGGGAGAAACGGTGCGTGGCATGGCAGGCAGGAAGAAGCAAGGGGCAGCAGCAACAGGTGAGGTCAGCTTGCCTTTTCCTTTTATCCCTTACAGGCTTCCAGCCCTTGTGGTGCCACCCACACCCAGGGGAGCCTTCCTATTATCCACACCCAGAACTGTGCCACACCAATCAGTGGACCCACTTGGCACCACACACCATTAGTCCTGGTGTCGCAGCTGTAATTCACCATCACTCACCCATAATCCAGCTACTTCCAAAACCCCCACCTGTGAGTGCATGAGGCTTTTGAGAACATCTAGATACCAGCCCTAACAGAGATGGTACACTCCTTAAATCCCATCTACTCTGGAGGCTGAGGCAGAAAGATTACAGGTTTGAGGCCAGGGCAGACAATTTAGCAAGACCTTACCTCTAAAGTAAAGAAGAAAAACTGTTGTGGATATAGCTCAGTAGGAAGCTCTGGGTTTATTGCCCAGTACTACAAACAAACAGAAAAGAGGTGGATTTTTCAGAGGTTGTTTGGCCACCAGGGCTTCTTCCTTGTGAGTGGGATTAAGGCCTTTTTAATAGAGGGTTTGCAGAGTGCGCGGTGTTTGGACTTATTCCCTGTGCCCTGTCACCATGGGAGGAGACAGTCTTCTTCCTTTCAGAGGACTCGGCCGCTAGGTGCCATCTTGGAAATGGAGAGCACGCCTGTAGCCAGACACTGAACCCACACCTCAAGTGCCAGGGCCATCATTATTTGCCTCTGTGGAGAAGTTGCCTCTCTTCCTTCCCTGCACCCTTGAATTGAGCCCTTATCTAAGCAAATGCACAGACAAGGCAGAGCTGCAGCCCAGCTTGCGCGGTGGGGCGCTCCTCTCGCGCTGCTTGGCGGAGGGGGTGGGGATAGTGGGGACAGACGCTGCGGCGGGCCTCTTGGGCCTGGCCCTGGATCCCTGCTGTTTGCACGCTCCCATCCGCTGATGGGTCTAGAGAAGAGCGGTACCCAAGGCAGCCATCACTGCCGTATTTGTGACAGGCCAGGCCCAGGCCTCTACCTGGGGTCTCACATGTCTTCCAGAAACGGTCAGAGGCTCCCAACTTGCCCCCCGCAAGTCTTCACCGATACCCCGTGTCCACACATGTCTCTCTCTCGGGGAGTTGTGGACCCTCAAGTGTCTCAACACTGTTGCTCTCTAAGCCTCCATGCAGGTCCTTGCATTCCAGATAGCTATGGGTGCCCTGGCCACTTCTCATGTGTGGGGTACCTGGAGCCACAGGTCTCCTAGGTTGCCCGACTGGGCTACTGGAAAACGGTTCTGCCATTCTCCCCTCTGCTTCCAGGTGGCCAACCAGAAATGGGACAGGCGTTTTGCCCAGTATCGCTGCATTCTGAGAGGCTAAGGCCATACATATTATTTGCCAAAGTCCAGAGCGTGCACTTGGGCTTATTCTTTCTTGCACATTCTAGGAGACTTTTATGTGTGCAGTTATTCGCTAATTGGGTTTTGACAAATGTGTGATGACGAGTATCCGCCCTTATGAGATTATCCAGAGTAAACACCAGGCACTCCGCTTGTCAGCCCTCCCTGCCTCCCTGCCAGCCCCCTGGCAGCCACGGCACTGAACGCTGTGGATTTGGAGCCATACAGTGCGATGGAGACTTTCCAGAGCAGCTTCTTTCATGTACTGTACACATACGCTTGTAAGGATCTTCCATGCCTTGCTCTGTTTTGATAGCTCATTTCCACAGTAGTCTTTGAATCTGGTGAGTACAGAGTGCCCGCTTCCTGCTGCGATTCCCTGGATGGGATTTTATTTCCTTTCAGGCTCCTCCAAGTGGCTTTTCTGTGTAATCTTCTCAACCTTGCTTTCTGTACACCTGCCAACCCAAGCGTGTTTGGCTATAGCTGGTTTAGGAGCCTTCCCAAGAGCACAGAAGGTGGGAAATGTTTGGATTTAGTGTTCCGTGTTAGGAAATCCAATACCTTGGATTGCCATCAGAGAGGCTCAGCCATGAGCGGTGTGCGTAATGGTGTGATAGTGGAGGGAACCATCGTCCTTGGAGAGGTGGGCTACAACAGGCTTCTGTGCTTTGTCTTTGTGCCACCCTAGGGTCATCTGAATGTTCCCAGCCAAAGAATTCTACTTGGCCCCCCTACAGCTTTCCCCTAAAAAGGTGATTCAGGATTATCTTTTTCCAGCTCCAGCCTGATTCCTGAATTCCTGGAAAGTAGGACAGAACGAAATACAACTTTTTAGGGACAAGCTCGACTGGTACTGTCCTGTCCTTTCCTTGGGTGACATCATCTCTGTTTTGGAAGAGAACTTTATTTTTCCCAATGTTCTTATCCACCACCTGGGGCCAATATCAATGGGTGGTTATTGACATATTGCCTTGCCCGGTTCCCCATTGCTCCTGGATGAGCACAAGGGTACTGTGTTCTCTGAATGTGTGGCCCCGTTCGGGACGTGCTAGGGTGTTTTGGTGTAGGTGCTACCTTGGAGAGCTGAGGTCTTGAAGGGAGGATGAAGGTGGCGGCTTTCTTTCCTCTGAATCTAGAGCCTTCACTAATTTTCATTATCCTTATGTAGACCATGGCTAAGAAGGTGGCCTCTGCTGTTCTTATGAACTGTCTGGGTTGCCACTCCTTCTCACAGGCCTTCTTAGGAGCAGCCTCCTGGTTTTCTTGTCACTTTGGTGTCATTAGCAGCCAGCTGTGCATGTTCATTGTTCATAGGCAAAGCATCATTGCCTGCACTTGGGGATTTTTGCTTACATTTTATTTTCTTTTAAATGTTGTGATTTTGGATGAGTTGGGTTTCATCTTTACCTGCAGTGTTTAGACATCGGCTGCAAAAGAGTTTCTTAAGGGGATGTTTACTTTGGATTTTGTTTTTGAAGAGGAATTGACTGATCATATGTGCCACTCAACTTGGTACCTGCCAAGGTTGTTTTATATCACTTGCTTGGGCGTGATCATGCCAACTCTCCATCCAAGACGGTGGGCCTCTTTTTATAAGACTGAGGACAGGGGAGGAGGAGAACCTACCTTATCCCAGCACATACAGGCTGTGGGTGGCAGACCTGGCATTGAAACGTGGGTCTGTCTGTCCCCCACTCTGTGCTCTGGATGCATCACCACCTGCTCCGGCCGGAGCTGCAAGGCAGCCTGGGACTGATGTGGGAAGACTCAGGCTTCGGGCCCTTCACTCCCATCCTGGGCTGTGTTCACCCAACTGCCTGGGTGCTTCCACACAAGCAAGTGGCTGCATGAGCTGTTTGAAACCACGAGTGGTATGTATCTCACCGTTTCAAATCTTTTTTAAAAAATCATGTCTAGAGAGCCATGATGATCTCTCCAGCAATATTCCTGTGTTATAATGAACTGGGGAATGTGGGAGAGGTTTGGAGGAAAGGAGGTGGGATCTAGGGTGCTAGGAGTGCCCCCGAGGCCCAGCAAGAAAGACACAGCTGCCTGATGGGGCCGAAGGAGAAACCGCATGGTGAGAGAGTTCTGAGCCAGGGATGCTCCTCCTCAGCTTGGTTTCTTGCTGCTTTGCTGCTGTCCCCACACAGCTCCTCATGGGCTCAGTCAGTGGCCAGCTGCATCTAGAACTTCTGGGCTCTGGGTGCCTGCTGGGTGGGTCAGTGTCCTCCCTCCCCACCTACCGCCCAGCTGCTCTCTTGTTCAGTGGGTGTGTGTTGATTGCTGCCAGACTGTCACACCTTTAGCCTCTGCCAGCTTCAGCCCCCGGTGGACCTGCCAACACCAGTTTGCTCTGAGGTTGGGAGTTGCAGTAATCTACAGAAAACCTCACCTGCCAGAGCAGAGTCCCTGTCATGTAGCCACCCTGGTCTAAGCCAGTGTCATCCCTTCCCAGCTTATCTCTGTGGCCTCATAAGTGGTCTCTGCTGACACCTTCACCTTCCTGCAGCAGCTGGCCTTCCAGTCCCCTTCAAAGGTAAGTCAGGTCATGTCCTCCCCCCACCTGGGCCCACTAGTGACTATTCTCTCTGCACAGGGTACATACAGGCACAGGGCTTCTGAGTCTCCACGGGCTTGTCCCCTCTGTGCACCTGCCCCAACTCCGCTGTAAGGACACGGGGCTCCTGGCACCTCCTCAGGCACATCTCGGTCCTGCTGGCCACCCTCAAAGGCCCCTCTACCCCGGGGACACAGTTCCTCTCTCACCTTCTCCAGGTCTTTCACACTCATGTCCCTCCACTGAACCCTGCCTCCTTATATGCAGCCCTCTCCCTGCCTTACTTTTCTCCAAATGTTTACCACATTTGCCAAACGGTGTGTTATACAGGTCAGAGATCCCTAGACTGAAATCTAAGATGCTTCTAAATGTGTAACTTTTTGCGTGTTATGTCAGTGCTCAAACAACTTCGGATTTTTGAGCAATTCAGAATTGATTTTTAGCTGGCAGTCTGTGCCTTCAATCCTCCAAGGTCTAGAAAATCCTGAAGCACTTTGGTCCTAAGTATTTTGGGGAAGGGACACTTACCTTGTACTTCTTGGTTCACGGTCTGTCTTCCCAAGGGAGGGCTTATCCCTGCAACCAGAGGAAGCGGTCTCCGTAATTGTTTGCGTCTTATCCCTGAGAGGTAGTAGGAGCTCAGTAAACAGAAGCTACAAGGAACCACGGGTGCTCTGAGCCCCCAACATAGATGTGCCTCATTTAAAAGTAGCCCAGCGTGATGAGGAGTGTGAATCTTCACATCTACCGGTCTGTGCTTTTTTGTATTGTTGATTGTTAGGGCAGCAGTGAGAACTGGGCTGCTGTAACATGTGAGTGAATCACAAGTCGTTTGTTAGTAATCCTAGAAGTACTAAATGAAGCCCGTGAACTGTAAACACTAAAACGTACACTAGGGTGCTTGTAAAATAGCTCTGCTCTTGCTCACGCACATCCTAGTGGTTCTACGAGCAGAAGGACAGGGAGGTGCTCATGAGGGGTGCCAGACTGGCACGTGCTGTGGTTCTGCCCCTCTGGGCTGCAGTTATCACTTGGCCAGGCCTCAAGCTCCCCAGAAATGAACCTTATCTGGGTGCAAGCCCTGCTTTCCGGAGTGGCAAGAACAACAGCTCCTGTAAAGGTTTATAGAACAACTCTTTACCTGGGTCAAGCTGGGTCAGACTGTTGTAGGGTATTTTTAAAGAAGAGGTTGAGAGGTCTGTGTGGTTTGACTCAGAGCAGGCCATAGCCTGGAAGTTATTTAAAGCAAGTGTGTATTTGGGAAATACTGGTGACAGGGCATCAAGCTGGAACCATGTACACTTGTTTTCCCGGGTTGGTTTCACCTGAGGCCCAAGCTGGGCCCGCCCCACCCTGGCACTCTACACGGCCAGGCCACCTGTGCTGATGTGTGCCTGCCCACACTGGCCCTGTCCCGCACTGGGCTCCTCCACACTCCTCGTGCCCAAGTGCTGGCTCTCCAAGCTTCCTTCCTCACGTTCGGACCCTCCCCAGCCTTGATTTTGTTATGTACCCTCTGATCTCCTCGAACCCGGGCAATTCCCATAGCTTAGATCTTCGTTTTGCTGGAGCACTTCTAGGTGGGAGTTGACACGGTAAGTTGATTCAGTCTGTCAGATGTGTTTTTCCTCTCACTGTTGATGGACAGCTTGGGAGGAGGTTGGAAACCTTCAAGGCCTCAAACCGGTTGTCCTTAGGACTCTGCAATCCTTGCCTTCTGTGATTTGGATGTGCTTCGTTCCTGGAGTTTCATGTGCTGGAAGCTTGGGGCCCAGGGTGATCATGTTGAGGTAGTGGAGTCTTTAAGAGGTAGAAGGTAACGGGGCCCCACCCTTGTGAAGAGATAAATGTTGATTTTGTGTAGTGACTTGGGGCCCACAGGAGTGGATGGATCAGTTCCTGAAGGAGCAAATTGTCATAAAAGGGTGGGCCTTGTCCTCCTCAGCCTCTGGCTTCCTGCTTCGCAATGTGACCTCTCACACATCCTCTGCATGTGATGCCTTCACCACAGCTCCCTTGCCAGAGCCCTCATGAGAGTGTGCTGGCAGCATGCTTGACCTCCAGCAAGGTGAGCTAAATAAACCTCCTCTGCAAATAAATTGCCTAGTTCCAGGTATCTTGTTCTAGCAATACAATACAGGCTTAGAGGTAGATCTTGGCTTTGAATGCTCAATATTGCTCTTGGGAGGCCTCTTGGCTTTGATTCTCCATCCCTCCATGTGTGATCTGTTTCTCTTCCAAAATCTTCCGAGATCTTCCCTACATCCTCATGGTCCTGATATTGTGCCATGATGTTCAGGAGGTAGATGGGCCTCTTTTTTTAGGTGGAAATAATCTTATCAATTTCAGATCTGCTTTAAATCAGTGTGAATGTGGTGTGGTGTGTAAATGTAGTCATGGTGTGTGTTTGTGTGAGGGTGTATGAGTGTATGTATAGGGGTATGTGTGTGTGTGTGTGCGCACATGTGTGTAGTCACTGCAGTCTGGCTGTGTTCTGAGACTCTGCTGCAGTCACACGCCCCGCATACTGGTGCCTGAGCCTGTGCGGAGCTCCCAGCTGTTACAGGCCTGGCTGCTGGTTCTGCCGTCCAGGGCTGTACCTGCCACTCAGCACTGTGGCATGCCCCAGTGTGGTTCAGGGTGAACATCCTGCTTCTGCTTCAGAGTTTCCTTGGGCCTGGAGACAGTGGGTACATCAACTTCTGGTAGGTGGAGAATGTCTTCAAATGCCAGCATCCCCGTCATCGTCATCTTCCTCCAGGGCCTCTTAGGCGCAGACCTGAGGGGTCTCCTCTTAATTTTTCCCTCTTATCCGACATCCAGTTAATCCGTTTCTCTTGCCCGTTGATCTGCTCTAAAATCTTCTTTTCCTTTTTGCTGTGACTTGCACCCAGGCCCCTGGCCTTATCTCTGGATGAATGTGGCCACGTCTTGTAGCCTTCTGCTTCCTCCTCAGCACCTGGGCCTGCAGCTAGGCCCTTTCACTGCTCTGTCCTTCCATCTTTGTTCAGGAGACAGTGGCTGTTGTCCCCGTGGGACAGGGGGAAGCCAGCAACCTGTGGGCAAGTGGACTTTGTTTGTCCTACCTAATTCTTTTAAGGAATTGCTAGCCAATTTTTAAAAAATTCTTCCAATAAAAATCCCTATTTTGGGCTTTCCTTGAAAAGTTGGAAAATCTGGCAGCTCTGAGCATATATTCCTAAGTGGTGACAGAAGGTGGGAGTGTAGTGTTCTCTGCTGCCTTTCCCTGGGCCACATTCCCCCAGCTTGTCATATTCCCGATGGTCTCATGGCCCCTCCACCTGCCGTCACCTGACCAACCTCCAGCACATCAGTGTTGGCAACTCCCATCTAAGCAGTGAGCTGTGCACCTTTCTGACCTATACTCAGAAGACACTTTGTATTTTTGCAGCTAAGGCACCATTTTACCTCTTGTGAGCAGGCTCTGTCTGCCTCTAAATCTGTCCAAATCCTGTTATTCCACAAGGCCAGATACCTACTCTTTCTGCCATGAAACCTCCCCGCCTGCTCTGCATAGAAGTTCTCTCTCTCCCTAAATCACTAAAGCATTTGCAGTTATGTCTGGCTTTTGGTGTTGTTGGTTAGTTTGTTTATTGGAGCTGTGTTTAGGCTGATCATCCCTCCAAGGGCTTGGACCTCCAAGGGCCTGAGACATGGTGCCTTGCACAGAATGGTTTTGCACCAAATGTGTGACTGGAAAATGCATAGTGATGATCAGAGGCCTTGTTTTGTGGGTACCACCAAGATGACCCTGACTAGTGAGGAACTGTGTTAGTAACAACTTTCCCCTGCAACTCTGAGGACCATTGTTTCACTTCTTGTCTCCAAGCCACAGTTCAGGGATGCATCTTAAAATGCAGGGATGCAGGACAAATATCCAAACACAGCTGAACTACCATGATGCACCTTGGTGGGCTATAGGTGTCCTCACTTTCTTGTAAGGGATTTGATCTGTCACTAGGGCTGTTCATTCATCAACATAAAGGGCTAAAGAGAAGCTCCATGAATGTAGAACCAGCAGCGTTCAGAACCCCCTGCTCTATATTCCTAGCATGCATACTGAACTCAGACTCTTCCCAGTCTTCGGATACATGTGGTCAGGGGAATGAGCAACATATGGGTTGTTAGAAATCACTGACGTTGAATGATTGCTGTGGTTACCTGGTGAGTGCATGCCCAGTTTGCATCCCCAGGCCCAGGGTTTTCCACCTCCATGTCCTTGGGCAGTGGGAGTGACTCTCTAAGAAACCAGGCATTTCCTTTACCCATTCCAGCCCTCTTTGAGAAGGGAAAGAGCTTTACTTTCTAATTCTGGGCTGGGGACAAGTGGCATCTGGAGCAGTTCGGCCCAGTGGGCCTGTTGTGATGACACAAATGTTCTGCACCCATGCTTTCCAGTGCCGTAGCCAGTTGCCACATGTGGCTATTACGCACTTGTCATGTGGCTGGGGTGAATGAAAAACTGAATTCTCCATCTTTCACTGTCATGAATTTAAATTTAAATGCTACATATGGCTACCATATTGGACAGGCCATATCTCAAGGGCTGGGGAAATGGGTCAAAGGCAGTACCTGACAGAGAGCTGTGCATGATCCTAATGCCAGGACACCTGGCTGAGGATGCCTCCTGCCTGGAGTGGGATACCCAGCATATTTCAGATTTTTGACCTTAAGAAGACTAAGGATGTTAGAATTGTCCCTCTACTTAAGGTTCAATTTTCATAGGTTACATATCATACCATATTATACAAATAAATGTAATCATTGCTCAGGAGGTTTTAACTATGTTCCAGGTACTATTCTGAGGGCTTAATCCCAATCTACTAATTTAATACACACATTAGTCTTATAAGGCATTTGACATTTACTGTCCCATTTTTATAGGTGAGGAGACCAAGCCTAGAGAGGTTAAGAAACTTGCCCTGTGGCACATAGCAAGTTAGTGGTGAAGCTGGCCTTAGCCCAGGCTGCCTGGCTCAAGAGCCCATGCTCCTTGAAGGAGAAAAGTGTCCCTGCGGCCCTACTCTCATCAAAGCATTGAAACTCCCTAAAATGTATTAGTGACCCATCTCCAACCAGGCATTTAGCTGTTGAACATATCGATGGATCATTCCACTGATGGGTTTGGCACCCCATGGTCCCATCACCTTCCACACACCTGCGAATCTGGGGACCTTTTGGATCTAAACCATAACATATACTTCCAAGGGTGCTGTTCTGCTAGAAAGTAGAAACTTGTCATTTCTAAACTAATACTTTTTTACTCTTTAGTGACTCAGATCTCCTTCACTTCCTTTGCTCCTTCTCTTCCCTTCTCCCTTTCCCCCTCTATTCTGTCCTTTTTTCTTCTCCTTCCTCTTTCCTCGTTGGCTCTTCTTTTATATTCTCTCATGCCCTCCTCTTGGCCCCTGCTCTCCTCACCACCTTTGCCTCCCAGTCTCTCCTTCTCCTCCTTCCCCACAGCCCCCTCTTAATTAATAATCTTGAATACATGACTCAACTAACATGGTTCAGCACAATTTAGTTTCTCCCTAAATAATAAAATACCTCCATATCCCCCCACTCCCTAGGAAGAAGAAATGCCAGATGTAGAGATCGATATTGACGATCTTCTGGATGCAGACAGTGAGGAAGAGAGAGCTTCCAAATTACAGGTGAGCAGCTTTCAAAGTCTCGAACTTTCCACCTGGGGCCGTTCGACCCCCCTTGAGTCCTCAAAGCGTGGCACAGAATGAGGAGGTGAGTTCCAAGTGGTTCCCCGTGGTATCAGCAGCGCCGGGAGTTGGCCAGTGACACTGTGCAGAGAGGAAAGCAGTGGTGCTGGGGTGTTCACCTGCACGCACTGCATCTGTGATGGCAAAGCAGCTCCTCATTACAGCCAGTTTTCCAAGGGCTTTATGAAGTCACTTTCTTCAGCCTCATTGTCTTAGGAGAAAGAGCTGGTTCTGTGCACCCCCCACCACCGAGATCATTCTCTGGAGAGGACAGTGGTGCCCACAGGAGAAGAAGGAAAGGACTGGATTGGAACTGGAAAGGTTCAAGCCCAGGGCTCTGGTCTCACAACTATGGATTGTGGGGCTGGGGATATAGCTCAGTGGAATAAGCGCCTGCCTAGCAAGTGCAGGGTCCTGAGTTCGATCCCCAGTACCGCCAAAAAAATAAAAAATAAAAAAAAAATAACTATGGATTGTGACAGTCATGAAATTCATTTCTAGATTAGAAGGCTTATGATATAACTCAGCTTAGTAGAATATCTGAAAAAATGATGTTTACCCGATACCAGTCACATTCTGGTACGTTAGCTGTTTAATGTTCCTTAGTGGAAAGCAATAAAATTTATACAGTCCTCCCCACAAGACACTAAATTTATCATTTTAAAAGCTACATTTGGAGCTAATTAACCTTTGACCCACCACTGTTCTTAATATCCACTGATAATTATTGGTAATGGCTACTGGTTATCACCTATGGCAAATGCACTAAAGCAAATCAAATGGCACATTTTAATGCACTGATATTTTTAATGTGTTAGTAATTCCTAGCGTCCCTTGAGTGGTGAATAGCCTTAGTTACAGTCATTATTTCTTATGGATAGATTTAGTTGGGAAATAATAGCATCTTAGTTATAAAAATTTTAAAAAGTAAAAATTTAAAGCAGGTATCGCTTCTATGGAAAACGTAATGGCAGTGAAAAGTAATTTTAAAATTGAGAACTTGGAAGGGGCTTTTTCAGCTCTCCTCAAGTTACCTGCCCCCTCTTGATTCCCGGGTGAGGACATTGAAGCCAAGGTAGCTGAGTCCCAAGCTGGTCTGTGGCTGAATCATGGCCAGAGCCGCCTGCCTCTTTCTATGTCCACTGTGGTTGTCACTGTCCGACACAGGTGGTCTCAACTTAAAGGATATGCTGTTTAATATTAACCTAGTAGGGAGCCCAGTGGAGAGGGTGGGGAGAGGTGTGTGCATGTATGTGTGCATGAAGAGGAGGTAAAAGTCATTTACAGGATGTGTGGGTTTGAAATCTTTTAGGCCTCTGGCTTATATTCTGTTAACACAATATAAAACTGGAGTCCTAGGAAAGCTGGAGTGGGGGGTGGGGTGGGGGGGTGTTCTGCTCCTATTGAGGGCCATCACGGGTTTGGGCATGGCATTATGCTGCATCTCTCTGCAGACTGCAACCTAAAGCCTACTTCTTTCCTATCTGTGCCTCTTTAAAGTAAGCTGTTCTGCTCAGTGAAGGATCTGTAACCTGATCAAGGGCTATGTTTTGTTTTCAATACTATGGTAGCATAAAAAACAAATCCTTTTATTAAAAAAAAACTTCCCAAGAAGTAAGTGTGTGTGTGTGTGTGTGTGTGTGTGTGTGTATGTGTGTGTATGTGTATGTACACATGTGTGTGCATGCAGGCCCTCTTGTGCATGTGTGCTTGTGCACTTGGATGAACAAAGCATTCCTGCATATTAATGGCCTTTTTGTATCTTTAGATGACCAAGTGGTACTAAAATGGGTGATTGTGGATAGTCAATAGGAACTCTTGATCTGCCATTGTAAAATAATAGTTTAAAGATGACATGATTTTTAATTTAGCTTTTAAAAATGATACTGAAATTTAAAATAATAAAACTGAGCTTTGATGTATTTCATTCTAGGAAGCTCTTGTGGACTGCTACAAACCAACAGAGGTAAACAAATCACTTCTCCTAAATGCTGTGTTTGATGTGGATTTTATTAAATCTATTTGTCTATTTTTAAGCTAAACCACAATAAACAGATATTAATTAGCAACTGCCATCCATGAATGCCTATGTTTGCACAGCACTACCTTCTTTAATTCTAAGCATAACATGTATAGCTCAGGAAGACCTAAAGCAAATCGAATGGGTATGTTTCTAGCTTTAGATAAAAGCCAAACTTCAAATAAAATTGTGGAAGGGTGTGGAATTGCTATAGTAAGGGTTTTAGGTTTATAAACCAAGGATGCATCCTACTAGTTTATTGGTATGTATTTTTTAAAAGCTTAAATTTGTTCTGCTTTTCAAAAAAATTACCTTTCTAAAAATGTTACGCTTTTTTGGATATTTATCAAATGTATAAACATTAATATAAAGAGCAATGCATAACAGTCTGATAAATCCAGAGCATGTAATGTTTAAACCAAAAGTTAATTATGAAAATATTAGCAAAAGAAGTACTTTCACTTTGCTCCTCTGATGAATAAAAGAAAGAAGATCCATCACATGTTTTGAAATCTATTTTTAATCAAAGCAATGGTGGTAAGATTGCTGATTTTTGAAGTGGTAAATTACAAAGGGAAATGGAAGTGTGCTTTGTATGAGAGTGCAGAATTTTAATGATTAAGATGTTTCATAGGGCTGGAGGTACAGCTCAGTGGGCTAAGTGCTTGCCGCTGAGCGCTAGGGCCCTGAGTTCGATCCCCGGTCCCGGAAAAAAAAAAAAAAAAAAAAAAAAGATGTTTCATGATCATTTACTTTGAGGCTAGTTATCTATCTGGGTTGCATCCTTGTAACCTCCAACTTTGACTATGTCTTGCAGTCATACAATTTTTTAATTTTAGCTGTTAAAATATATTGTTTAGTGAATGGAATACATATTCACACTTTTAGAAACAAAAAGTATTATAAAGCTTATAAAGAAAAAGTGGTAGTGCTCTTCCCCATCCTTTGGAACCCCTCCCTAGAGGTCTCCATCTTATATTTGTAGACTTTATTTATGTATTTATATACAGTACTTTTGGCTATTTCCCTGTTGTATACGCTTGTATTTCTAAATATGTATTTAGTACATTTTTAGAAACATTATTGACTTAAGGGAAAAGATGATAGCTCTTTTATTACTCATATAATTCCTTTCTATCTATCCCCTTAATAAAATTATGTAACAATATTTTATTAAATCTCTGGCTAAGGTTTATAGTACTATGATTTGACAAATATTTTCATGATTCGGTTAACAGTGAAATATGACAGTGGCTTCGTCTCTGAATAGCCCTTTGTTTTTCCTGGAGTTGATAACTCCTTTTTTTTTCTCTAGGCTCAATCGCTATTTTTCTAATGAATCCTCCAGTGTTTATGTCAAACGTGTAATATATTTCCTCTGTCTTCAAACACTTCATTACTATCTCTTTGCCCCCAGACTCCCCTTCTGCAGTCCCTTTCTCTGGGTTTGCTGAATGTCTCCTATCCTGACACTTTTATTCACTGCTGTCCGGTTTTCAGTCTTTGGTTTTTGAGCCTATCTCTTGCATTTTTGTCATGCACCTCATCCTCTAGCTTATAGAGAAAGGGTGTGTGGGGCACTTCTTTTAATCCTTGTGTAGGTGACAGTGTATCTCTACCAAGAGTTAATTTGGATGGTGTAGAATTCTAGACTAAAAGGCATTATTACAACGCAATTCTAAAGATATTTCTCTATTTTCTTGCTTCTAGTTTTAAGAAGCCTGATGCTATTTGTATTTTCATCTCTTTACGTATGATCTATTCTCCCCACTTCATTCAACTTTTTTGTTTGTTTATTTGGTATTGGGTATTGAACTCAGGACATTGCACATACTGGGCAGGTGCTTGTGCCACTGTGCTATACCCCCAGCCCTCGTTTAACTTTTAAAGCTATTTCTCTATATTTTGAAGTTTTACAGTTATATATATGCTGTGGTATGTGTGTTTCTCTATTTATACATGGATGCTTCCCAAGCTCTTTAAGTCTGAAGACATTGTCTTTCAGTTTTTCAGAAATTCTCTTCTATTATTGGCTTATTATTTATTTCTTTTTCAGTGTTCTGAATTTCTGACTCTCCTGTTATTTGGATATTACCTGTTAGATGAAGCCTAGAACTTCTTTTTCCTTTTATTTTCCAGATCCTTAATCTTTTGTTCTACTTTCTAAGAGATTTCCTTGGCTTTATCTTCTAGTGTTTTTACTGATACTTTAAAACTTCACCTGTCTTATTTTTAGTATCCCAGAGCTACTTTTTGATCTGTTTACCATTTTGTTTTAGTGTTTCTTCTTGTGTCATAGATTCATTTTATTTTCTTTCCACTTCAAGGATATTAATTCAATGTTTTCTTTGTTTTTAAGATTACTCTACCATTTGCATTGCCTTTTTTCCCTTTGAACTCCACCTCGTTAGTGCCTGTTTTCACCTATCTTTGCTGTGTTTTGGCGGCATACCCCACTTTAAGTATAAGGGCCCAATAGGGCAGGTTGGCATTTATATATATGAGCACAGCCTGTTCATTGGTGGTTCTCTCTATGTGTTCACCAGGTTTCAAGCCAGAATGCTTTTTTAATACTTTGTTATGTGTGAATTGGGAGGACTCCTTAAAATGTTAGCATAATTATGAGCAATTGTAATGGTGTTTTGGTAAACAGCAGGCCATATATATAACAGTGGTCCTGTATGATTATATTACCTAGTGATACTAGTTTTTGTGAGTACATTCCATGATATTCTCATGATGACAAAAGTACCCAACAACACCCTTCTCAGAACGTATCCCCGTGTTAAATGATGCAGGACTTTACTGGGATGTTGTTTTTCTGGATAAATTCAGGTTTTTGAAAAACATTTTACAGTCTAATCTCCTGCCTGCAGCTTGACAGTGTGACTTCAAGATTTCTGGAAGCAGAGAAGATGAGGAAGGCAACCTCCTGTTTAGTCATTTTGGAAATAGAAATTTTTATTTATAAGTAGCTGAGAAATAATGTGATTTAAGCCAATGATATCTGGAGAGTGATTGTGGTTGTTGGGATGGGTTAGTGTAGTAGGATTGTAGTGAAGAACAGTGGTGAATTATGCATATGTATGGCCATGTGCTGTGAAGGTGGAGTGTTTGCTGTGGAAGATGACCAGATTGGTAGGTGCAGAAACACAATATACTCATTCCCATTTTCTTTAGTTCTCCTCCAGCTGGAGTAGTTTATGCTTCAGTTTCTTAGGTAAAAAGGTTGAACTTGCAGATTTCTATTCTATGGGTTCCACAGGTAGCCAATAGTGGCCATCTGTCCCTCACCAAAGTGAGCATTGTCCCCCTTTCCCTGTTGCCCCAATGTCTAAAACATAGAATACTTACATGGTTAACAACCATGCAGCTAAGGGAAGACAGTGAGTCTTGCCCCTAGAACAAAAATTTCCTTATCTGATTTTTATTTGGAGTGTTAAGAGATGAAAAAAATATAATATTTTAAAATTCCTTAGACTTCTAAAAGAAATAAAGAGGAAAATGAGCTGGAGTTTCCAAGTGAACATCTCTGTGTTCAGTTTTTAGCTCCTGGTTTCTAGGAATGGAAATGCTATAAAATGCTGAGGAATTTCATGCAAACTAATTTATCTATGAAATTATCATTTCAGAAAGGCTGGGCAGTTTTGCCTTAGAGCTTATGTTCATTAAAAAAAACATTTTCCTGGCACCTGGATTGTGAGATGAGTAAACAGTTTCTGTTTTTACATAGCTCTGTAGGGGCCAGACATATAGCCCAGTGGCATAAGCACCTTCCTGGCAAGCACAAGGTCCTGAGTTCAATTCTTGGTACCAAAAAATAAAAAGCATAAACAAATCATAGCTCTGTAGTTCACATCCCACTAACATACATTATCTTCTGTAACTGTCTCTCTGATCACTTGAAGCCAAGAGGACTTGGATAACTGGCCTGTGGTGTCAAAATAGTGAAGCAGGAAGCCAAGGCTTGGCCCTCAGCATTTGAAAACTGACTTTGTGTTATCTTTCCCTCCTGTCAGTCTTCTTGACTCAACAAGATATATAAAAATCTATCTGAATTAAACTGCTAATAGTTAATGATGTCCTTAAAGTAACCATCTTTGGAAAGTGCTATATTTGACCACAATTATTTTGCATACAAATATTATACCATTTTGAAGTTAGTAATATAAAGAAGACATTTTCTGATGCAAGTACATTTATTTATAGCCTCTTACTGCAGAGGGAAGGTGGGTAGTAGGAAGAAGATTCTCTTTCCTTCTGCATAAAAATGGAGGTAATCAAAACTATCTTTCTGTGTTATAGTAAGCATTATTCTCTTTTTTTTTCTTTTTTAACCACTGATAGATTTTATTTTCTTGTGTAAGAACCCTTATGTTGTAGCTACTGCTGGAGCTTGAGTCCTCTGGACAGAGACTCTGGTGTGGGTTTTCACAAGATGATCGGTGAATTCCTGATAGGGAGACTTGGTGAACACAGTCTCTTTCCAAAGGTCAGGGGTCAGGTAGCTGTAGGTCTTGGATATGGCATCAAAGGTGGCCTTAGCAAAGTTGCCCAGAGTAGCAGTGCAGCCCCTGGCCGAGGTGTAGCAGTCATCAATACCAGCCATCAGCAGCAGCTTCTTGGGCACAGGGGCTGAGACGATGCCAGTGCCTCTGGGAGCGGGGATCAGACGCACCAACACAGAGCCACAGCTGCCCGTCACCTTGCAAGGGACAGTGTGAGGCTTGCCGATCTTGTTCCCCCAGTAGCCTCTCCGCACTGGGACAATGGAGAGCTTGGCCAGGATGATGGCCCCGCGGATAGCAGTGGCTACCTCCTTGGAGCACTTTACACCCAGACCAACATGACCATTGTAGTCCCCAGTGGCGACAAATGCCTTGAACCTGGTCCGCTGGCCAGCACGAGTCTGCTTCTGCACAGGCATGATCTTTAGAACTTCATCCTTGAGGGATGTGCCCAGGAAAAAGTCAATAATCTCAGACTCCTTAATAGGTAAGGAGAAGAGATAAATTTCCTCAAGAGACTTTATCTTCATGTCCTTGACCAGCCAGCCCAGCTTGGTGACAGGAATCCACTCCTTGTCCTCGGCCTTACCGCCGCGAGCCCTGCGGCCTCAGCCCGGCCCCTGCCTCGCCCGCGCCCGCGGCCTCTAAGACCACTGCCGAAGCCTCCACAGAAGCCGCCACCGCGGCCTCCCATGCCTGGGCCCCCGGGGCCTCCGGGCCCTCCCGTGCACCGGCGTCATCCGCCATTTGGTGTTAGTAATAGCTAAAGAACTACTCATTTAACCTCTTTTCATCAAAAATTTCAGCACGCATAAGTGAGATAAATCAGACGTGCATGTGCAAACAGCGTATTGTATCATTAGTGTAGGAACCTGGAGGTGGGAATATAATTGGGAGGTATGGAGGGAGACTGCTCAGAAGTAGAGAGCAATCGGGATGAAGGGAAGGAGAGGAGGAAGACGGGGATAGCTGTGTGGGTGTGTATGTATGTGCAGGATGGCTGACAAGGTTGCACTATTGCCTCATGTCATTTTGATGTAAGGAACAATCAATGATTAATTGTTTGATCAATCTTGTACGTCTGTTTGTATTGTCCTGAGCATACACTTTGAAGTTATCAATGTGTAATACAACAACCAATGTTGATCCCCTGCCACCTTATCTGCAGTTCAGTTTTTGTACTGTTCTTGTGCTGCTGTGTGTCTGTTTGTCAGTGTTTTTGTTCTTTTACTTTCAAAAAAAAAAAAAATTCAGCATGTTTTAAATCACTCATAGCTTGAAGTTTTAAAAATAAACTTAGCTTTTTTTTTTTTAGAGCAGTTTGAGGTTCATAGTGAAATTGACCAGAAGGTATAAAGACTTCCTCTTTGTACCCTCCCCCTGTCAGCTTCCCCTCCCCCAGGGGTGCATTTACTTCTATTTCTGGGTATATGTTAACACTTAGTAATCACCCAAAGTCCGTAATTTGTCTTGGGGTTCCCTTCTGGAGTTGTATGTTCTGTGTACAAAGAGATGCACCCGCCTTCACAGCACCCATACAGAGCAGTTTCGCTGTCCGAACACCCTCCGTGCCCTGCCTCTCATCCCTCCCGTCACCCACACCCCTGACGACCGCTGATCTTATCGTCTCCACATTATGCTGTGTGATTGGAACCAGATAGCGCTGTAGGCTTTTCAGACTGGCTTGTTTTCCCCATATTCATTTTAGTTTGCCCCACGTCTTTTCATTGTTAAATAGCTCATTTCTTTTTAAATAGCATTCCACTGTCTGCAGGTACTGCGGTTTATGCACTCACCTACTGAAGGAGATCTCGGTTGTTTCCAGGTGTTTTCCACTATCAGTGAAGTTGCTATAATTATCTTTGTGCAGGTGTTTTGTAACAATATATTTTCATACCCTTTGCAATCCCAAGGGCTGTGATTGCTGGATTTTATTGTAACAGTGTGTTACGGCTTGTAAGAGCCTAGCAAATACTTCCATTGTAACTGCATCATTTTTTTATTTTCCCCAGCAAGGAGAGTCCTTATTCCACATCCTCACCAGGGTTTAGTGTTGTCAGTGTTCTGCACTTCGGTCAGTCTGACAGGTGCATAGTGGCATCTCATTGTTTTAATTTGTAATTTCCTGATGACAAATAACTTGGAGTATCTATTTATGTGCTTATTTGTTATATCTTTTAGGTGAGGCTATCATTAAGGTCTCTGGTTAATTTTTTAACCATGTTTTGCTTCTGTTGAATTTGAAAACCTGTTCGTGGGCAGGGGAATAGCTCAGTGGTAGAATGCTTGCCTATCACACACGAGGTCTTGGATTTAATCCCCAGCGTGGGAGAGAGAGATATGGGAGAGGGGAGAGAAAGAAAAAGGGAAGAGAAAAAAGAAGAGTGAGAGAGGGGAATGGAAAAGAAAGAGGCAAAGAAGAAGAGAGGGAGAGACAGGAAGGAGAAAGAGAAAGAAGAAAAAGAAAGAAAGGAAAATAAGAAAGAGAGGGAGAGAATCTATGTGTTTTGGCTAATAATTCTTTCTATGACATATCTCTTGCAAATATTTTTTCCCAGTCTATGGCTTCTCTTTTTATTTTCTTGACAGCTTCTCACAAAGCAGAAAGTTTTAATGAAGTCCAGTTCATCAGTTCTTTCTCTTCTAGACCTTACGTTTGGTGTTGTATTTAAAACTCATTGCCAAAGATCAAGTCCTCTAGAATTTCTCCTATGATACCTTTTAGGAGTTTTATAATTTTCCATTTTATGTTTAGGTCTATCTATGACTCAGTTGAGAGTCATTTTTGTGGAGAGTATAAAGCCTGTGTCTAGACTAATTTTACAGGTGGATGTCCAGTTATTGCAGCAACTTTGTTGAAAAGACTATCCTTACTCATTGTATTGCCTTTGCTCCTTTGTCAAAGGTTAGATGAGTGTACTTACGTAGATCTGTTTCTGGAGTCTCTATATCACTCCATATTTCAGTTTATCTTTTCTTTCACAAACATTATACTGTCTTGCTCACCTTAGCTTTAGAGTAAGACTTGAAGTTAGAGTTAGTTCTCTGGACTTCATCTTCTTCAATATTGTGCTGGCTATTCTGAATCTTTTGCTTCTCCATGTACATCTCAGAATCATTTTGTCAGTATCCACAAGCAATTTGCTGGGATTTTGATTGAGTTGAACTGAATCTATAGGTCAAATTGGGGAAAGCTGACATCTTAGGAATACTGAGTCTTCCTGTCCATGAACATGGAACATCTCACCATCTATTTCTATGGAGATAGTCTCAGGCTTAGTGACTCTTCCCTCAATGTGTCTGATCTACCATTGAGCCCATCCAATACATTCTTCATTTCCCTTACAGTATTTTTGATCTCTAGAATTTCATTTTTTGTTTTCTTTTTAGAATGTCTTATCCTTCTGCATACGTTGCTCATCTGTTTTTGCATACCATATACTTTATCCAGTAGAGCCCATCCCATGTTAATCATAGATGTTTTAAGTTCCCAACCTAATAATTCCAACATTCATACTACATCTGATTCTGGTTATGATGTTTGCTCTCTTTTTTTAAACTGTTATTTTTGCCTTTTACTGTTGTCTTATAATTCTTCTCGATAGCTGGACATGATGTACTGGATAAAAGGAGCAGCTGTAAATAGGACTTTAGTAAGGTGGAGGTAAGATATGGAGGGTAGGAAAGCATTTTCCAAGCATAGGGCTAGGTCTCAGCCTTGCAGTGAGCCTGTGCTCCTGCACTGTGAACTTCAGTGGAGCTTCTCCTTCTCCACCCCTGCCTTCTACCCCACTGCCTTTAGATCAGACCCACAGCTAGGGATCGAGCTGGGTATTCCTCTTCCTCCAGGTCAGTTAGGCTCTGATAAAACCTGACAACCAGGTTAAGCTCTGGTTAGCTTTTCTTGAGAGTAGTTCTTGTTAGGCAGGAGTGCTGTGGTGTGTTTCACAATGTTCCCCTTCATCCACCTCATGCTGGAACCAAAGGAATTTCATTCTTATATTCAATGTGAGGGTAGAACTAATTCTCACAGATAAAACTTACAAAATAAGGGGGTCCCCTGAGTTATCAGGGAGACTCCCTGAGTCTCCTTGGAGTTTTAATGTCTCACTCTTCTACTCTGAACCGCTAGCAATTTGTCAGTTACAGTTCAGGTTTCTAGGCTCCTGATTCCCACAGAAGCAGCTACTTCAGGTTCATGCTTCAGTGAGTCCTGATTATGGATCTGCCTGCCTGTCTATCTACTTTGGGGCAGCATGTGCTCTGTGATCTTATTTCTCTTATGGATCTTGAGAGAATTGTTGATTTTTGAGTTTGTTTAGCTTTTCGCTTGTTGGTGAGATGGACTGGCAACATCTAAGCTGACATGCTGCCTAGAAATGAAAAATCCTACTTAATCTTTACAGCAAGGCTATGCGACAGACACTGTTGTTACTAATTAAGGAATTAGAGACATAGAATGAGGGCCTAAGGTCCCACAATAAGCGGACAAGTGAGAGTATGTAGGAAAGCACATAATACAAAGCTTGGCATGCTAATTCCTTAACACGCTAATTAAAGCTGGTTCCATAGAAAGTAATGTTTCCCCACCAAATGTTATATATGAAAAATGCTCTAGTTTTACAATAATTATTAAATTTGAAGGCAAGTTTTATACAAATATATTTATTTATTGAAAGTGATATTGTTTTTGTTGTGTACCCTGCCGTCATATACTTGAAGAGTCTATAGTTTTTCTCCTGCATTGGTCACAGGACCAATAGGGAAAGACTTGTGTTTCCCTATTTTGATTCAGACTGTAGACTTGTGACCTATAAGTCTTTCCCAATGTGGACACATTAAAACACAGCAATATAATTGTGCTCACCACACTAATAATATATTAGTGATAGATTAGTAAGAAGGGTGTTTTCCTATTTTCCCCTCTTATAAATACCACTTTACATGTAGTTGATATAAGAATTGAACTGATTTAAGTGAGCATAGATAAAGGATGTGTCTATAGCATGCAAGAAGCAAAGGAGTGGTTTTACTTTGGCTATTGCTTATATATATATATATATATATATATATATATATATAATTAGTAATGGTGGCCCAGTGGAGGTGCTTCAGCTTAGAGATGGGGTTTGGGGACATGCAACCAGGCCAGGAACTTCTTTTCCTAGTTCTCACTCTTGACGTGAATGGCTTTTAAGTCTTGGGATCACATAGGAATGGCTCCATTGCACTGGGATGATGGATGGCAGATGCGTTTTGTGTGGTTTGAGGGGCTCTGCCTGCTGTCTGTTCATGCTGTCAGGCCAATCAATGGGCTTTGTGAAACATCTCTTTATGGTTGAAGCTCCTGTGCCATTGTTCTCTGATAAACACTGGATTTTTATTTCTATGCCTTTATTTACTTTTTTGAACCAAAGTTGTGATAGAACTTGACCTTTTAATGGTAAAAACCTGTGAGTTTCTATGCATCAGGGATTTACCAGGATGACTCAGTCTGAGAGTAAGTGGTGAGAGGCATTTCTAGGTCCCAGTCATTTGCTGGGTCATAGAAATGTCACGGCCATGCCATGGTGCAGCTGATCCTGGGTTAGAAGTAGAAGTAGACTACTGTTTCCTATAAGACAAGCCTGCTTTACTTTTCTCCCTTTGTTCACTGTAGGAAGGCTTTCCTTTTTGTATCCTGGAATCCTGATGTCTGTGTGTCACTTTTCTGGTGGGCTTTGGCATTGGACATTATCAGCTCATTGGGGTCACATTGGCTCTTACCAACTCAGCATCTTAACCTATTTTTTAAAACTATTGTTCAGTTTATGTACACATGGAAGTATAGGCAGTTCCTCACTGAGCTGATTTAGAGTAAAGAGAATATCTAAACTGTGTATTTACAACACAAAAGAACTGTGGCTGACCAAAAGATAGAAAGCTTCATGCCCTACTACATTCTCCTTTTTCATTTGTTTAACAAATGTGTATGGAATATCTGTGGGTCTGTAATTCATCTAGGAACTAGGACACGCAGTGAATATCTATATCCACTTTTTAAAAATATCTCACAGAAGGCCACAGGTAACTTTGGTGAGAATTTAAACGGTCAGATCATATTAAGATAGGTGTAAAAGACAACAATGTCATTCTGTCAGCTTATTCAGTGGTTGTCTACATTAGAAACCAAATTACTTGCCAGATACGGTTTTAGGGGACTTGCTCTTGCTGGGTGGGGCAGCCACGTTCCTCAGCTTAATGGGCTTGAGTGTCCACAAGTGGGGAAGTGCTTATGCCAGGCCCTTCCAATCTGGCCCCTCCTGGGTCTTCCTCCCAAAAGAAAGAGCTCTCACCTTCAGCACATTGTTTCTGACTTAGGGAATTGAGTACTTCTAAAGACCAGAGTCAGGTGCAAACAACAATCCAGTGGTTGTGGCCATTGCTATGAAGGCTCCACACTATTTTATTACAGTTGAGCAGGTGAGTTTTAAAGGATTGGGGTTTGCTAGCCACAGACAAATGTAGCTTTTCTAGTAGCTGAAAAGATGTTGGTCCTAGTCTTCCAATTGCTCACCCACTCTCGTTCTGACTTTGTATATCCCAGACCACTTGTGCCCAGGGTAAAGAGCCAGGACATGGAGGAGCTGGCATTTAGACCTACATTTAAGTCCAAATTTTGTGCCATGTCTACCCATCACTGTCTTTTTCTGAGTTTTTATCAGATGAGCACAAGCTCCACTGTGGAATATTTATAAAGCTCATGAAAATTTTCTTCATTGAGGAAAATCACCCAGAAGCGTTAGTCCAGTTTGCCCCAGACATATAGCCATGGAGCAAAAATCAAATTTATTTCCTAGTTGTTATTCAGCATTCTTTGTCAAGTTAGAGGAGCAGTCCATAAGACTACCCTCATTTCTGACACCGATTGCAAGTTTGGGTCTCACCAAGATCGACCCCAGGTTTGAACTCATTAAAATTAGTTATATACATAGTCCCTTCATTGCAGCGAAAAGCTACAGATGAAGCCCACCAAGGGAAGACATGTGTAGGTTCAAGTCTGGGCAGTTTCCAAATTTGGACCTTCTGGGCATCTCCTCCGGTGGAGCTGACATTTTTTGACCATGATGTAGGATGAACAGAGTAACAGCCAGGGAAGCTTGCCCGGGCCTGGTGAGTCATGCTGACATAGCTGACTTTCCACCCGCTGACCTCTGTCTCCAGCTGACAGCGCATGACTGGCAGCCCCCTGCGCCAAGTCACTCTGTTAGACTGTCTGCCGTGGCCCAAGCCCCCAAAGTAAACAGAGACAGTTTTTTCAGGCAGATGTTCTAAGGGTACAGGACTCACCTCTCAGGGTAGAGGGCAGTGGGCAGTCCTTTTTTGACCAAGTTAAATTCTTTACCATGTGCTTTCAGACACTAGATGAGCACAGGAGTAACGACGATGAGCAGGACAGTAATAGACGAGATGCCCGTTATGCAAAAAGCCATGTGCATCTTGCTTTTGGATGTCCTGCCCCCAATGATTAGTGATGCTATTTTCATACAGGACTTGGTAGATGAAACACGCTTTATTTATTTAGTGGTCCTGGGAATCAAATTCAGGGCCTCATGCATAGTAGGCAAGTGCTCTACCCGTGAGCTAAAATACCCCACAACCCCAGATCACAGACTTCAAAGGGCCCTGGATCTGGTTGATGTTTCCTCATGGTTAATTTTTCTTACTCATTCAGTACAGAATTGCCAACTCTATATTAAAAGGAGCGTTACCTTCTCTTCCTGTGTTTAAACTTATATGGACAGAAGAAATACTGTGAGTAAAAAACCATTCCACACATGACACTTGGATATCCATATATGATAAAGAAGTTAAGATAAAAAAGCAAATAAAAAATTTATGAGTCCATTCCTTTTATGTAGACAAGATTTAGGTATGTGAAAGAGGGTTGACAAGCAGCGGTTCCATCTTGTGACCCAGCCCCTTGTCCTGTGCCATGGGGACCCCCCTGTGAACTTACTGACATGCCATAGCAAAGTTACTTGTGGAGAAGGAATATCCTGAGAATTGGATGAACTAAACTCTTCTAGAACAGTAGTATGGTGTAGATGGACCTGTGAACTGTAGACGTCAATTTAGCCTGCAACCGTTATGTAAACTTACTCTGCTATCATTCTTATTGGTGAGCAATCTACTAACCGTCTTTAACTTCCTCTGTTTACTCTTAAAAGGCTCCTCGAGACTGCTACCTAACAGGCTACATTCTGGTTTCCACAGGAACCTGTGCTTCCCAGATTGTAATTCTAAGACCTCAAGTACATGATGTTTTTTTTTTTGCTTTTCAGATTGTGTGAGCCCCTTTGAACAACACGACAATGCTGTGGATAATGGGAATCTCAGTGAAATTACTTCAGTTTCCTTAGTGGTTACAAAATGGGAGATTATTTTTGCTGAATTTCCCCCCTGACTATTTACTGAGGTTGGATTATTTATGGGGATGTTATTTGCTGTTGCCTGAATTGCAAATGTAAAGATTCTGAGAAACTGTAAGTGAAGAAGAATTAAATGCCAGAAGATGGTAGTAAGTGAACTCCTGCTACACTCAAGTAAAATTTGGAATTTACATGGAAAATAAATTACCCTTGAAAGCAGTGGGTTGAGTCTCTAACATAGATGAGGGGGACGGCCCTCACAGCAGAACAAATTAATCCTGCAGGGCAGATAGTCCAGAAAACAACCGTGCTTTTAGTTGAAAGAGGGAAATAAAGACCAGGATGCAGTGAAGGCAGAAGCGGCAGAAGACAGCCGCAGCCGCAAACCTCTTCCTGTAACAGGCTCAGAAGCCTCCTTTTGGATAAACGCAGTCCATTCTGGTGTGCTCCGTAGATAGGAGCAAAGAGCTGGCGATATAGCACAGTGGCGTAAGCACCTGCCTGGCAGGTGCAAGGTCCTGAGTTCGATCCCCAGTACTGCAAAAAAAAGAGCAACTAGGCGGTCCCAGCCCCTCCCCACCCCAGGGAGGAGAAATAAACTGCCTCAGTGGTGAGCGAGGAGCTGCAGGGCTTCCTGAGCGGGTGGGAACAGCCGTGACTGTGGGGACCACATCTGGAACCCCCAGGCTGGAACACGCCCCTCCGCCCCATCTGTCTGTGCTGGGGCACTGGCTGCCTCCCTGCTCTCCTGAGGGGCGCACGTGACTAACTGGAGATTACAGTGATTTGCAGTGCTTGGCTGGTTCTCTGGAGGACGACTTTTTGCTTCTTGGAACAGTTTTGAGGTGTTACCACCACCTTTGCGAAGAGGCATTCCCACCCTTTCATTTTCCCCATTGATCTAAACGCTGGTGGATCCGGATGTTCTCCTCCTCCACCTGGATCTCACCTTGTCTGATTCCCCTGTCAGTTGCCAGGCTTTTTGAAAGATGTCTCCGTTAGCTTTTTAACTTTTCACTCACAGTGACTACGGGTGCTGTAAGCTGGCAGAGGGACTGGGGCCAGGGGCAGATGGCACCCGTGAATACGCAGTGACTGGTCTGGAGAAGAAAGAGAACATGGCACACAAAGGTGTGTGACCCATGTGGGGCCCCGCCTTTCTAATCTTCACCTGCTGCGTCTCTTGGCCCCCAGCCTGTAGTATTTTCTGGAAAGCAGGCAGAGCATCCAGAGTTCTTCCTGGAACCCTTATGGGAGCTTGCCTGAGTGACACTACTCCTGGGCAGTGGTTTCAAAGCATTTTCTTTTACAAGTCCTCTTGTTGGAAAATACTTCTAATTAAAGGGATACTTAATATTTATATTTATCCTTTTTTAATGTCTTAAACTTCTTGGAAGAATGACTTCAGTTCAGTGTAAGCACAAAGCAGTGCTTCACAGTGACACTGTGGTTTCCCCTTTTTTCTCCTAATTTCCAATGGATCCATCTTTTTCAAGCAGCACATTACCATCAATGAGTGTGACACATTAATTACTTTGACCAGGGAAGGCTCCCAGACACCTGGCTATGGTGATAATTACAAGCTGTGTGTCCATCTGCTGCCTGTGGTGCAGGCTGGAGCAGGCACCGAAAGCCCCAGGGTCAGAGGGATGGGGAGGACGAGGTCTCGGAGTAGAGTGTGCCCCTGCGATGCCAGGCTCCTGTGATAGCCATGTGGCTGGAACGCAAAAGTAAGAAAGGACCTTCTGTTCTCGTCGCTGCTGCCAGAGCCCCTCAGAACCTGCCTCGATGTCTTTCTTGGAGGTCTGTGAACCAGGTGGCTGCATGTTGGGTAGAGTCAATTTTCCAGACTCCCCAGAAATAAATGTTCCTCTTCTCTCCGTTGCTTCTTCGGTCTCTCTGCTGTGTGTACACGTGGGTATCTGTGCCAGTTGTGTGCCTGTGAGGTTCCCCTCTTCCTCAGACCCCTCTCCCTTCCCCTAACTCCCCCAGCCTGCCTACTTGCACAGTGCTGTAGAGTCACTTTTAGAGCTTTCATAGTTGCTGGGCTCGGTTGATACAGTTTCTTTTCTCTCTCTCACCTGATGGACACCAGAGATTCTAGTGCCTGCTGCCAGTTCTTTCCATCTCATGCCACAGTTTATGGATTAATTCTTTCTTATAATATTCCGTCCTTGTGCTTTGCAAAGTGTAATTCTTTTACTTGGCAAACCTTGCTGAGCACTTCTTGCACGTTAAGTGATCTGCTAAGAAAACAAGAGTGACTAACAAGACCCTTGCAACCAAAGGAAGTGACAAGTGTGCACTCGGGTTGTCCTGGGAGATGACATTTTGCAGGTGCTCTTTGCAGGTTTGTGGCCTGCTTGTTATGTCCAAAATTAAATGCCAGAAATTTATCTGTGCTAACACATGGGGCTGTAGTGTAGTTCACGCTCTTTTAACTACATAACATTCTCTTGTGTTAATACAGTGTAACAGAAGTTTTGTTCTTCTGTTGCTTCTCACTGAGGCTGTGTTCAGTTTTTCATTATTATGAAGAACAGTGCAATAAAATTTTTTTGATCTGTTGCCTCATGTACAAGGAACATAGCAATAAATAAGTTGGTCTTTATCTTTGTACCAGCTTGTATGCTCAAATAAAACAGAAGGGTCCTTTCACTGGGAGTGATGGTATACATCTGTAATCCCAGCACTCTGGGGGGCTGAGATGGGAGGATCACATGCTCAAGCCCTACCTGGCAACTTAGTGACTTGGTGAGACCCTGTCTCAAAAATTGAAAAAAGTAATCATAATAAGAAGGGCGGGAGGTATAGCTCAGTGCAGAGGCTGTGGGTTCAATCCCCAGGACTGAAAAAAATTTTAAAAATGTGTATATATCTCCTTTTTAACATTATTCCCACACCTGTGTTACTAAACTTAAATTTTGCTGCTCTGGTGATATCTTGTTGTTTTGACATACCGTTTCCTGCTAGTCAGATTCAGCTTTCAAGAGGTACGTTCTTATGGGTTGTTTGCATTTCCTTCTCTGGGAATTTCTGTGTCAAATTCTGTACCTACTTTTCTTTTGAGTTGTTGAGTTTTACTTACTGATTTTTCAAAGTTCTTTCTGTATTCTCAATGATAGTATTTTGACCTTTACATAGGTTACAAATTTATTTTCCCAAACTGTGGGGCTTAGTTTTCACTATGATGTCTTTTTTTAAGCTTTGAAGTCAGATTTATCAGGGACATCTTTTATGGCATGTGTTTTTTAAAAAAAAATTGTATTATTTAAGTAATCTTTTACTACGATAGTGTTTTAATTTAGTTTTCTTACATTTAGTTTTAGAAGTTTTTACTTCTTAAACTCAGGTATTCACACTCCCTCAGTGTATTTGTGTATATAGTTTGAGGTAGGGATTTAATTTGACATTTCCCTAGGAGGTTTATGCTCTGGTGACAGTTTTCACAATCTACTTACAAAGCACCATGCTTTTCATATCTGTCATCCTTTACCCACACTAGAAAGTTAGAAGATTGCTGTGCACTGTATGCATTACAAGCCATTTTAGCTGGTAATTGACCAAAATTACCTAAAATGATTGTTTAGTAAGAGAGACCCCTCCACTCTAGAGTGATGACCCCAGATTCCTTACACCTTCAGGATAACATAGTATGTGAATGCTGCTCTGACTGCTCAGCAACTGTGTGACTTCCGGAAAGCCTCTAAACTTCTCTGAGCCATTTTTATAACATGATTTAAATTATTTAATGAGGAGAGAAGTGAAATGTCCAGAGTTCCTACCACTCAGAAGCTGCCCAGTGCCCTGAATCTCTCTCAGGACGGTTAGTCCACTCTTGGGGTAGTGATATCAGTCCACTCGGGACAGCAGAGTCCTCGTGCCCCATCACCCCTTACGGGCCCCGCCTCTTCACATTGTCACAGTGGCAGATGAACTTCGGTTGTGTTTGGTTTGCATAGCAGATTGGCTATGTTCTTACTGTTTTGTTTTGTCTGGTTTGAGACAGGATTTCAGGAACCTGTAGCAGGTTGGCCTTGAACTCACTGTAGCCCAGGCTGCCTTCACACTTGGCAGAGCTCCTCTGGCCTCAGCCTCCCCAGTGCTGGGATTACACGTGTGTACCCACACACCTGGTTTATTCCTAAAGTTCAGTATCAGCTCTATAATGATGAGGGTAGCAATGAGAGCAGCAAGCATTTGGACCGCTCTTGTGATAGTCTGAGCACATTTGATACATTTATTGAGCGCTTACAGCAGACTCGAGGGTAGGTTTCATTTCCATCACTCCCACTTATACGTGAGTAAAACAAGGCATGCAGGACACAATATTTGCAGGGTACACAAGGACTTGAACCCAGGTCCTCCAAACCCAGAGTACCTTTGTTAACCTGGGACTACACTGCCTTTGGCTTCATCGTACAGGGTGACTCCTTCCTTATAGAAACAACTGGTAAGACTTTGTAGGCATTTGTTTCAAAGGGTCCTCCTGTTTTTGCAGCCAAGGTCTTTACTGTCTGTTTCTCCACTTCCTGCTTCACTGCACATTCCACAGCCTTCAGGACAGCAAGCCCAGCCTCGCTAACAGTGCTCTGTGCAGCGGCAGTTTGGTGCCTGCCCAGGGCTGGGCCTGGCAGCGCACAAGGAGGGAGCATTGTGGCTGTAGGCAGAGGCTGAGGTGCCCAAGGTCCACCTAGGATCTTAGGTGGTATTTTGCAGAACATTTGGACAAAAGCTGCTGAAACAGCCTAAAAAGTAGATACCACTTATCTTGAAAGATGGCTCAGGGCAAATGTTTGCCTTTTTAAAATTGGAGCAGTTGGCTGAGCAGTTTCTACTATTAGGAAACCAAAGTAGCCACATCTTGGACACTGTTGGAGAGACCATCAGTAAACAAGGTTCCCTTTCGGGCGAGATGGGGGAGGAGAGAAGGCAGGTGGAAGGAGGGAGAGGGACCTGGCAGTCCGCATGCTCTGTGTCCTCTGTGTCCACACAGAGCTTCTGCTTATTCACAGGTTCTCAGAGCTGTCAGCGACCTCCTTGTGCCCTGTCATCTGTGCAAGAGGCTGAGTGGGAAAAGCAGGAGGAGGTTGGCTTGGGCTGTCCCTCTGTCTGAGGGGTGACAGAAACACACATGGCCCTGCGACTCAGGCCTGTGGTGACTTTCTGTGTCTTTCTGTGTCTTCCTCCCCAGTGGGCCTGGGAGCCCCAGGAAAATAGTACTTTTGCCCCTTCTGTTCTGCAGCTCTGCATTTAGGACAGAACTTGGCATGGGCTCCATGTAGGGTTAAGTTGAAGCTTGGTACATATTTATCCTATTCAGTTCGCATCAAGGGGCCTGCATTCAAATATGGTATTCATTTTGTGATAGTGGGCAGATGACTTGTAATGAATGAGAACATCGACTTTTCTGAACTGTAAAACCTGCTACGTTGGATTAAACATGGTAATATGGGAGGAGACCTCCCATCCGCGGTAGTTCCCTCCTCTTTCTGTGTGAAGCATACCCAGGGCCAGGGGAAGCGACACCCTCAAAGCAGCTCACCCGTCCTTACCCAGCGGGGTAGCCAGGAGTTGAAAGGTAATAAAAGAGTGAAGGGCCCTGTTTTTGAGTTTCAGAGAAGATCATGCTGTTCATGGTTAGGGAACTGCCTGAAATGACTATTCATTTTCATTTGGAAATCCTGTGATTGGGGAGCAGCTTGTGTTCATCCCCTGAGTATTTTCAGTACATATACAGCTTACAAGAGAGGAAGCTGTGTAAAGGCGGTGACCAAGTGCCTGGCTTGGACACACCCTGTTTGTTTTTTTGTTTGTTTGTTTGTTTAAATATAGGTAGGGATGGTCAACAATTATGAAGAAACTTCTAGAGTGTTGAATGTGTCCCTTATATTGATTATACAGATGCAGTGCTTGTGGTGTTGCACTCCTCAGTATGTTCACTTCATGGCACATCAGTTAGACTTCAGCAAAGTTGTTTTTAAAAAGGTCATAGGCACACTTGTGTGGTGGGAGCTTCTTTCCCATCCATTCTGCTGAAACGTCACTGATCCAGGGCGCCATGATCCTTTCTTACCTAACCCAGTGTCTTTGTCTTGTCCTTGATCTGCCCGTCCTCTCACGAGCGTCTGCCTTCATCAAACCCCTGCTCCTTTTAGAAACACTTCCTCCCCTTGGCTCCTCACCAGCATCCTTTTCGTTTCCACCTCCTGGCACTTGTGGGTCCAGCTCCTCCGCCAGCCCTCGTCTGTCAGCCTCGTTCCTGCCTTTTTCCTCTCTGCTCGCATCTGGGTGATCCCAGCTCGTCCTGCATTTTCAAGCTTCATCACCTGTGCTATGCGACAGAATTTACCAAGGTAGTGGAAATATTCTCCATCTCCACTGACCAAAGGGGTGGCCTCTAGCTATCCGGAGCTATGGAGGGCTGGGAATGTAGCTACAGTGACTAACAAACTGTATTCTAAGTGTTATCTTTTTGGATAGTTCCAATTTCAGTAGCCACCTGTTGGTAGTGGCTGCTGCAGTAAATAATTTGGGTCTGGACTATTGTGTGTGTACAGACTCTAGCTGGGAACACCACCATTAGCTGGTCTTGACCCGTGTTATTTCAAAGTAAGATAGTAGAGTTACATATTTTTTTCATGAAACTTTTATTTCAGGCTTGTCTCTCTGTGGGTCACATGGATTCAGTTGTTCATTATGTTTTTAAGTTGAAAGTCTCTGCTCAGGGTGTTGGTGGCATCTGTCCTTATGTCCCCAGGCAGTACTGTGACCCCGAGTCATAATTATCTTCCTTCCTGTTGTCTCAGCACAAATCTATAAACTTGTTGTTCCTCTTGTCAGTTATTCCTGTCTCTCAGCAAATGATACCCCCCCCACTCCCCACAGACCGTCCAGCAGCAAAGTGTCTTGGCTTTGCCACTCTGGCTTCCATTCACATCGCCCGCCTGCACCATGGCAGTGGCTCCATGCTGGTGTTTTTCACTCCGGTCTTTACAAGACCCATTCATCATTCTGCAGCCAATGAACTGTTTTAGTAACATAGATCAGGTGATGCCACCCCTGATATCAAGCTTCCAGGGGCTTTGCATTGCCCTGACAGTGGCCTGGCATCAACTCACTATGGCCTACAAAGCCCTACTGGTCTGGCCCAGTACCTCTAGCTTCGCGCCACCTACCCATCGTGGCTGTTCTGGGCCAGGGCTCCCTTTCCTGGCTTCTCTGCAGCGTTCTGCAAACTTGCTGCCAGCTGGGTGTCCAGGTCTTTTCCACACTGGCCTCTCTTAATTCAGGACTCAACAGAGAGGTCATTTTCTCAAAAGAGTGGCCCCCTCTGATGAAATCAGTGTTACCCATCAAAGGCTGAGTGACTTGTCTTGGAAGTAAATGATATATGTTGTCACTGCTTTCTAATGCTTTTGAGTAATATAAGCCAAGAGTGCTAAAAGTATTTTTGATCCTTGAATCTTCCTCAAGAATCATCTGTAATTAACAGAATCCTTCTGTGTAAGTGGCATTGCCAAGTTCCTATATGAAGAATAAATATTGGTTGTGCTGTTTTTTAACTTACTCAGCCAAGCACCCAAATATGCAAATTTAACTGTTTAAATATGCATAAAACAGTATATTAAGATACAGACATGTAAGTTATGATGATATAAAATTTAAATGAGAGCTTTGCATTACTGTTAATACATTATAAACACAAGGCAAAGTTTATCATTTACCTAAACTTTCTAATTTCTGAGATTTATATGTGTAATAACTGAATTTTCAAGAACTTTTGAATTTGATTTAGAATATCAAATCACTTTTGTCTTGAAGAGAAAGGTCTGTGCTTTATTTGGCTTTTGTTTTCATTTTTTAGAGACAGGGTTTCACTCTGTAGTGAAGATTGGCCTTCAAGTCGCTTATGAAGCCCAGGCTGGCCTTGAGTTCACAGTGATCTTCCTGCCTCAGCCTGCAGAGTGCTGGGGTTACAGGCATGTGCCATCAGGCCTGGGTTGTTTTGGCTTTTTTTGTTTTTTTCAGTCCCAGAGATTGAACTCAGGGCTTTGTGCATGCTATGCAAGTGCTCTACCGCTGAGCACATCGTCAGGCCGAGAGAAAGATCTATACTTTAGAGTACATTATTCCTTATGTGATTCTAGTCTTTAGTTCGTGAAAAAAATGTTACTAAAAGAGTGCAGAAAAGAAGTACCAGAGTTAATAGACAAAGTAGAGTACAAGATTTGTGATTCTGACCTTGGTTTTAAAAAAAAGAAAATTTAGAGTCAAATGCTGAAATTCTTGATAGTAGTCATTTGTGTAACAAAGTCCAAAAACAACAAAACTGAAACTATATATACAGAATACTGTATACTATTGATTAAATCACAGTAAAGGAGGCAATAAGAAATCCACTTAACTTTTCACAGTGGAAATTAAATGTAAATAAGAAAATATGGCATGATTTCATCTGAGAAAATTCTTTAAATTAGATGGGCAATGTTCAGAAAATTGAAATAAGGCCTCCATTTTACTTGACTTATATTCTGTTCTGTCCAAGGTCAGAGATGGTAGTGATTAAAATGTTTGTGTTCTTTGACCCACCTCTAGGAGAGCTCTCCAAAGGGAATAATCCAAACTTTGAACAAAGACTTATGCAGAAACATGTTAGTTGCGCCGTTGTTTATAACTTCAGAATGCCAGGAACCATCTAAAAATCTAGAGGAGCTAAGTAGAATGTACAGTGTCCATACAATGAAGTATTGTATAATCATTAACATAATTTTCAGGAAAACTTTAATGTTGTGGGAAAAAGCTTCCAACATAATGTTGAGTGGAAAAAAGGAGACAATTATACACTATGATCTTAATTAGGTGAAAACAATATCCATAGTAGAAAACATGTTAATAGTGGCTAATTGTAAGAAATACATTGTTACTGGTTTATATTTTCTGAAGTTTTTAGGAAGAAAAAAGCATGTATTTTGTAATAGCCAAAAGAATACTAAAGAAACAAATTATGGTGATACACAAAAAATTAAATATTTAAGCTCACAGTGTTTTGGAGCTGGAAAGCAGAGGAGGCTTTGTTTTTATTATTTTTTTTTAACCTCAGCTGGTCCATGATATGGTTAGTTTTTTACTCACTGGTTGTTACATGCTGATCGGAACGTCAGGCCGGCCTGTCAGCTCTGTCCTTCATAAGTATAAAATAGGACAAGGAAGTAGCTATTACCTAATAAATATGACTTACCAGTAGCCAACCATTTTAAAAGTGAGGCAACTTAACAGATTTCTGATGGCATAAAGTGGGGACTATTCTAGAGATTTTTCAGTCTTTGGGTTCTGATCCATTCATAGGTCATGAAATCATTGTAGTGAATGAAATTAGTAGAATAAAAAGGATTCCTTTGTAAATGAAATTAGTAGAATAAAAAAAATCACAGTTCATGGCGAGTGGTAAAATATTGTTTTGTAAATTTTAATTTCAGCATATATAGGTGCTGAGTCTTAATGTAAAATGTAGTTTGGCTTGGTTTTGGCTTTCTGTCTGTAGTTCTCAGTCAAAACAAATGCAGAGACTGTGATCTGGATTAGTGGTTCTCAGTTTGCTCCTGGGACAACGGGCATCAGCAGTGCTTGGGAGACAGTGAGAAAGGCAGATTTCTGGGCCCCGCGCCCATCCATTGAACCAGATACCTAGGGGTGGGTCCAGCACACTGTGGCTTCATAAGTAACAACTCTTAGAACCACTAGTTAAGCAAGCCTTGCTCTTCCAGGAGTAGCCTGGGGACAACACTGGCACCTCCTGTTACCTAGTTGGAAATGCAGAATCTGAGCCCCGAATCTAGACCTACTCAATCAGAATCTTATGCACATAACCTGTATGTGGGCAGCAGTATTGGAGTTGCTTATCTGTCAGAGGCAGTGCAGTGAGGAGAGGTGGCCTGACTTCTTCAAGAAGTGTAGAGCAGGGAGAAGACATTGCTGTGACATTTAAGGACTCTTCATTTGTTTAAAAATGTCCTGTGTTATACCAGTTGAGGTTAATCAGGTTCATCAACTAAGGTAACTACAGTTGACACCACTTACTTTAAGCAGATTTGAAACACAAATTTTAATAACGATCTTCATATTAACTTCTTTGATTTCTTTTAGGAATTTATCAAAGAGCTGCTGTCCCGGATAAGAGGCATGAGGAAACTGAGCCCTCCACAGAAGAAGAGTGTATGATTCTGAACAGGGTAGAATTCTCTCTAAGACAAAGAAAGGCCCTGCCATGTAGACTTCATGAAGACTTTTATTAAACAATAGTTGTTCTTATGAGAAACTTTTTTTTGGTGTGTGGGGAGGGACTCTATTAGACTTTTATTCAAAAGTGTTTTTGTTGTTTTTTTAAAAAGGCTTTTATTAGTGTAATATTTTAATAGAAAAGATATCATGACTCTGACTGCAGCCTAACCAAGGATGATCAAAGCAAGTAGACATCCACGGGTAAGTCAGGCCAGGCTGTTTTCTGCAAAGACTCAGATACTTAGGACCTTATTATACAGGGAAGATGGTTTTCTTACAACCAGTTTGGTAATAATTTTTCTTAAGTTGTACATTTGACTCAGATGTCTAGCTTCTTGTATATATCTACACACAACTAAGTTAAGATGTAGATGTAAGTTTTATTTCATACTGATGGAATAAGCCTGTGAACACCTTTTTATGGGAGGTCACAGCACATGGGTTTTTCAAGAGGCCACAAGGCATTCTTCATGTGAATGCTGTTGACCTTCAATATTTACTTTCTGCACCAAAGTGAAATGAGCTACACTACAAAAATATTGAGTTGGTCAAGGGCTTAATTTCTGAACTTTCTGTTGTTTCGACGGTTGGGATGCTTTGCCAGATCACTGTACTTTTTGCCTCATTTGTGGTTGTTTAAAGTTTTATGAACCCTTAATTTGAAGAACTAACTTAATTTCTAGAGAAATGCTCATGCTATCTGTGTGGTATTTTACAATGGAAAAAGGAGTATGGTGTAGCAGTGAGTTCTCAGCTTTCAAACAAATACTGTGTATTATTCTCTCTCCATGAAAGCAGGTCCGAGGAGGTTAGTGGATTGAGTGTCTTCTTCCTTAAAGGTGGATTCTGGTTCCTTCTGCACTTGGGTAGCATCAGACCAGAAGTATGAACTGAGTGTTGAACAAGTATAGAGAGGAAAAGACATCATTTTCTTTTCTGACAGTTGATTTAGTAGGGTGGCAGATTTAGCAGCATGGTGGCATTTCTAGCTTTTCTCATTGGCTCATGCGGAGGATTCTGGGGTGCCTGGCCCTAATTTTGATCTTAATCTCCATGGTTGGAGCTAGGCCGAAACACCTGCCCTGCCCTGCCCTGTTAGCTACATACCAGCTCTCTGGAGAAGAATTAAAATTCAGATGGCATGTGGGTGGGGCAAAAGATGAGAGGAGAAACTCTTCCTGCCCTCCAGGAGGTCCCTGCTGCCTCCTCACAGAAACCCCACCTACTGTAAGATGTCTCTAGGTGGCCCTGTCAGAGGACAGGGACCAGGCATTTTATATCAAGGGTGCTTTGAACATATTTTATTTTTTAAGAGAACTATGTTTGTGAATTTTATGTATACTGGCAAGCTTTTGAAAATGTATTTAATTTTGTAATGTTTACCAATGATTTATTTACAAGCTATTTACTCAAATAAATGGAGCTGCTTACAAACCTGTTTCCATGTATGCCTCGCAGCACAACTTTCTCTGCAGAAATGCCAAGCACTCCTACGCCTAGCCTTTCATTTTCAAAACATCTGTAAGCATTTAATCTTGGTTCTCCCTAAGACATCTTCAAATCAGGTGGCAAATGTGGACATGCTCTTGGGCTGAGAAAGGAACAAGATAAGAAAAACATACTTAGCCTGGCCTGTGTGCCTTTCCTTAAAACTCTGTTTTTCACATCTGATAGAAATCCTCGAGGTTTCAAATTAACAAAATATTCCAAAATATTCCAATTATTACTAGAATACCACGCACCGTATAAATCAGAAACAGAATTTTCAGGATTTCTTCTAGGCTTCACCAGCCCAAGTTATTGTCTTCAAATGAAGCCAGAGTTAACATGTCCTGCAAACGCTCTGATCCCCTCATGCACCTACCCTGCCTCCCTTCTTCCCTTCCCTTCCTTGCTTGGGGGCATCGCCTGACCCCTTGAATGCTCCCACTGGAAGCTTGGTCCCTTCCTTGACTCCTGCCCTCCCCAGCTGACCCTAGTCATCAGGCATGTCCTCCTGCAGTACCTCTCCGATCTGTTGCATGTTAAACTTCTCTTGGTTGCTGTAGCCACCTTGGAACTGGCTTATCCACATCCAGGTTGCTCTTTCTCTGCTCCCATTGTCACCCAGTAGCCACAAGGATCTGACTGTTCCACCGCCTGCTTAAAGCCCACCCATGCCTACCTTCTGAGGAACTGATTCTGGCTGTCCTGCTTCACCTTTTAGACCTGTTCTTATAATGTCCAGTCCCACGGAATTTGTTGGGGTGTCTGGAACACTCTGTGTGTTTTCTGCTCTGGGGTATTATATAATCTGTTACCTCTGCCTGGAGCAATTTTTCTACCCCCAGACTCTTTCCAGAGGGCTGGAGCAGATTCTTCCTAAACATCCTCAACATCTCTGACATCTCCTTGGTCCTGCCTGACATCTGCAGTATTTTCCCCCAGTGAGCACACATCCACACTGGTGTAACACCTGCCTGCTTGTGGATCTCTTTTGTCAGCTTTAAGAATCTTAAATTTGAATCACTGTCTTAGTTACTTTTCTTTCATTGCTGAGACAAAATACCCAACACCCAAAATGAAGAAAGGAAAGGTTTATTTAGCTTACAGTTTGTGGAGGTTTCAGTGCATACTTGGCTGCTTCAGAGGCAGAGTGGCACATGGCAGAGGGCAAACTTCATGGCAGCAGAGCAGAGCAAAAACAACCAGAGCAAAAGGGAGGACTGGCAGCAAGCAGCCTCTTCTCTTCCCTTACATTGTAAAAAGCCTACCCCCACCCAGGGGGTGTGTAGCTCTCACACAATCTCCATGCCTTCCTTTTCCACAGGCTCAGGATGTATACAAAGTAAGCACTCTGGCTTCCTGCTGAATCACTCAGTTAAACCTCCAGATTCCCCAAGTTGACACAATGTATCAACCATAACAATCACTTAATCTAGTATCTGGTCCTATGCTTGGTCCTTGTCAAAGAGATGAACATGTGTTTGCCAGTTGAAGGAATATGATACATATTCTTCGAGCAAACAGTTTCCATCTCAGCTAGGGTGAAGTTCTCAGATCTGAATGAACATTTGAATTGCTTGGGAAATTTTAAGACTATTGAGGCCTGAACCTCAGTCTGTTCTGACTAATTACACCAGAATCTCTAGTACCAGAGCTGGGCATTCTTTTTGTGCTCCCCAGATTGAGCAACACTGGGCCCTCTGGTCATTCTGCTGTGGTCAGATTCACTGGTTTGAGCTCAGTTCTCCGTATTTGCACTCTTAACAACACGTGGCAGCAATGACATTAAACTCTGTGGAGCAGTGTGGAGCAATGGACACAGCGAAAGCACACACACTGTCAGCTCATCCTGGAGAGCATGAGGGCCAGTAAAAGCAATACACTTTTTATACATTTTATTGTTTTATATCTGTGCAAATAAATACAGATCCCTCTGTCATTACAGGTGATTCAAAGCATTCGAGAAGCCTTAGGTGGAAAAACAATGAGACTTCTAAGCCCAGGCAATTCAATATAAGCACCTGAACAGTGAGTCAGACAGCATTCTTTCCTAAACCACAATAGACATTAACATTTACTTCCCAGTTGCCAATGAATTACTCCCAAGGGCTTTCCTGTAAACTCTGGCTACACTGAAAGAATTACCTTAGTAATAAAGTATCTCTTAGTAATAAAGCATCAGAGAGAGAGGATTGCATTGATGGTGTTTCGATTTTGAAGCCCCTTTGTTTCTGCTTGATTTTTCCCTGGACAATCATCATCGAGCAAGCACTGGTTGATATTTGTTGTTGGCAACAAAATGGGAATTTCAGCCTTTACTGGGTTTCTGCCTTCAGGCTCTGGAGCTCATTAGACATAATGCTCTGTCTGGTTCATTATATGGTTGAGTCATTCTTAATCTCAGGTTGTAGAAGGCTGAGCAAATACTTCTGCCAGGGCACTTTCCTGCCTAACATTAGATGCATGACCTACTTTCTCTGTACAATGGCACTAAGAAATATTTTTAGTGTTTCCTCAATATAAAAATCATAAATTAAGGAGCAGTACCTTAGAATAAATGAGACTCGTGAGTAAAAAGAACCAATTAAGGGCTTACTTCCTCCTTGAAGATATAAAAAATATTTTATGGAAGTGCAATTCTCAGCCCAAACATAATACAATAGTTCCTGGGAGGGATGAAGTTAGCAGACACTGCTAGGATGAGGTATTAGAGGCCACAGGGAGCCCCTTGGATGTCACTGTCCCCCTACCACATTAAAGCTGAAGGACCTGTGATCCAAGTCCCTTATCCTAGTGCACCTGTATGTGTGGGGGCGTCTGAAGCATCACTCATTTTGGCTTTATCGAGTTTTTTACTGAGAAAGATCTAGCTGAGAGGGCTGTGAAGGGCTGGAGCTGGGAAGGAGAGATCCATTACAGCCATCACCTGGATGCCATTAGCTGCTTACAGAATGTTTTAAATTACCTCTTCCCGCAGCTGTGTGGTGTGAGCAGCCACATGGCAGCTAGTAGCCAAGCTGCACAGTGGTAGAGCAGCGTAAGTGTCCAAACTGGAGCTGCAACTTTGAAAAAGTTATTAAAATATAACATACAAACATCCTTTGAGCCAACAGTTCTACTGTACTTCTAAAAATGTATCTGCCACTGTGCTTGTGTACATCCATATATATGTAAAACACCCATAATGGGAAACAACACCCAAGTTCATCCATAGAACATTATCTTCTATCAACACAGTTTGACCAGAAAGGAAAGGAAATTGTAGCAGAGGATTGAAAAGAAACAGAGATTGAAAAAAAAAGACATTTTTGCCAAAAGTCACACAGCTCATGAGCAGTGCTCCTGGCCCGTGTTCCCAGCTGTGCCCCCTGGGAATGTCACATGTGTCCAGGTGGTCAGCAGGAGCTGGCTGTGCATTGGGGCCATGTGACTGCACCATAGGTTTGAAACATTTGCAGTGAAACCTGCAGAGAAATTGCAGCCAGAAGATTTGTTCAACCAGAGCACCTCTGAGCCGCAGAGGGGACTGTGCAAAAAATGAAAAGGCACCACAAAACTGCTGTCCAGCTCCAGCAGGGAGGGTTGAGTAGAACTTAGAAGTCCAGGAGATTCAGTAGATCTGTAAAGATGTGTTGAAGAATTTGAACGGGGCTGGGATCAGCTTCCTTCCATGACGTATTGACCAAGGGAATGGGTTTATTTCTCTTTCTCCAGAATAGCCAACAGCAGTTGTGGTAGAAACAGCCCAGAGGAGCCTGCATCTATCTGTTTTAATCTCGGACAACCCTATACAGTCCTTCAGCTTCGGTCCAGTGAACATAACTGTATGCAGGATTTGTGAAAAGTCTCCAGATCCAAGGCATCGCTGCACCCCAAGGAGGTGATGCCATTTACCGCGTGCTCACTGCATGGGCTGCGTGACCCAGGACGCACTGTCCACAGAATCCTCGCGGTTGTATCTGCTGTGATAGGCTGCTGTTGCTCCTGTGAATATAGATAAAGAAACTGGGGTTTGGAGAGATTAAACACACTCATCCCTTGGCACCCACGGCACATTGATTCCAAGACCCCCACCCCAGGTCACAGAACTTTCAGATACTCAAGTCCCCCATATGAAATGGCATAGTATTTGCATATGGTGTACTTGTGCCATCTCATATACCACATTTTAAATTAACACTAGATAGAAGAATTAATACACTGTAAATCTGTGTAAATCTTTGTCATGCAGTGCTGTTTATGGACTAATAATGAGAAAAAAGTCTGCACATACTCAGCACAAGCACATTCTTTTTAACAATTTTGATGCACAGTTAATTAAATTCATACATGCAGAATCCACAGTACAGAGGACATTATTTTCTGGTCATACAGTCAGTGGATAATAAGGTTTCAATTTCAAGTCAGACAGATTACAATGCTAATTCTGCTAAACTGCGTAGAGGTGGAGCTTCGGTTCTGAGATAGTTATCTGGGCTAAAAAAACACGGGTGATGATGACTTTCAGCTTCTGTCTTGTGATGTGTACATGTACTGAGACAAGTCTTAACTTAGGTACTAGACTGAGCAGTCTGTGATTCTGGTCCATTGATATGAATATTTTCTCCACCCACAGAACGCTTTAAGCAACAGAAATGTTATAGGAAAAGGTTCTGCTCAAAACAATAGTTCATGAGGGAATGGGGAGCAGGTGAAGGGCATACGCTTTATTGTGATTTTTCTGTGGGTGTCAAGTGGGCCATAGGAGGTTGATAAAAGTACAAAGAATACTTGGGTCTGTCGTGAACCACTCTGGTGTCTGGGCCGGTGATTCAACCCCTCTGAACTCCCGTCTCTATCCATAAACTTACGAGCACTTGCCCTGCTGGTCCCATGGGTAGCAAGGCTCAAATGAGCAATTAAAGAGAAAAGGGTTGGCCCAATGTAAGCATCTAAGGAACAGGGACATGTGTGCATGAGCTCGGGGGCCTGAGCGGTTGCAATGATGTGGTGACAAACAACAATCAGTTGACAAACGGCCAACCAATCCACCACCAGCCATCAGTGCAGCAGCGAGAGAGGGCTGGGATCAGAATCCGAATCCACTCCTGCTCACCTCCGCTGTCATGGCACGATTCCCAGGGCTGTCTCAGGCTTGTGTCCCTTGCTGTCCTTATTTGTGAGGTGGAAACACTAGCAGGGATGAGTATTCATGTGTCTGTAGATGTCTCTTGCCTTACAGTGGGGTTACGTCTCCATGGCCCATTATAAATTGAAAGTTTTGAGTTGAAAATGGAACTAATCCAACGTCGTTGTTAGTCTGCCCCCCTTAAACATGCTCAGAACACTTTTGTCAGCCAACAGCTGGGCAAGGATCTTACACTGAGCCCACATGATAATAAAGTGTTGAGTATTTTGAGTAACTTATTGATGACATGCTGAGATGTAAAAACCTAAACACAGCAACCCCATCCAAAAACGCTGGCAGCACAGCCATTGCCGAGGGCTGCTTGTTCTCCTTTGCTGCCACTGCCCTGCCCAGTGTCTACAGAGAGGGTCATGCCACGTATTGCTAGCTCAGGGAAAGATCCACTTTCAAAGACTTATGTCCACTGGACACCTATCATTTTCATATCACTGTCAAGTCAAAATGTTGAAAAAGTTGAGCTATCCTAAGTCAGGGATAATCTCTGTAAATGTATATACCACGAAGCACCTTCCCCTACAAGTAGGAAGATCCTGGGTATAGTTACACGGAGCACTTTTGGGCTTGACTCTTAAAAACAATGCCCACTACCCCAGGGCCTTTGCTTTTCTTCCTTCGTCCTCCTGGATCTGTGCCTGCTACTCACGATTCTGCCTCACAAGTGTGGAGCCAGGGGAGTCCAGAAAGGCTGGCAGTTTACTTGACACTTCCCAACCTGCAGTGTTATGTCTCTAGAAGCAGGGCTGGACCAGTGTCTTTATCCCAAAATTCTCTAGTTTTACAATGCCATAGTTTGAGAGTTGGAGGACCTGAAAGAAAAATGTAAAAAAGCTTTATTTGTCGCTGTGTTACATCTTGTCCTTTTTAATATTGAAATGTGCTTGTTTGCTTTCTCTTTTGGGGTCACATTTGGCCAGAGGTGGGGCTAGCCATGGAACAAGAGTCATAAATCCCATCCCCGTTGGCCAAATTACAGGTGGGAAAATGGCCCACCATAGCTAAGATTTTTTTAAAATCCATCTAATGAAGTACACATGTTTCCCCAGCATTTCCCAGGGCCAGTGTTTTTGAAATCGAGGACAAGGTTGTGAAGATCATCTTTAATTAAACCTGCAGCCAGTTCCTCTGGGGCTTTGTGCTGTGTTCACCTCTTAAATTATGTACTCCAATTAGCAGGATCCTCGCTCCCGGCCCCAAGGCTTTCTTTGCAGCTCTCACCATTCTCTGGTCGCTGTAATCTGATTGATTCCCTCCGGAAGCATCCGCTTCTCCCTGCTGGCCCTGTTTCTTCCTGCTGGCCTAGGCTGCATCCTTTTCTCCCTCTCCCTCTTTGTCTTTCCTGATGTGTCCTTTCACTGAGTGCTACAGAGTGCAGAGCCTGGTTTCTCTTAAACCCCCTCACCCTGCTTACCACCACCCTGCTAATTCTCCTGCCTTTCCTCAGATAGCTCTACCTGTTCATAGTATTTTAATGAATTCGTTGATTGGCATTTCCTGCTGTCTGTCAGCTTTCTGTCACTGAGAAGATGAAGTGGAAGGTGTTGCACACACCAGCTGCTGTGGTACCTGCTGGGCTGTCATTCTGTGCTCGGAATCTGCCCTGTCTATTTACGTCTGATATTCTATAGGAGACACCACGTAGGTGCCACCCCTCCCAGGCAACACTGTATGCTCTCAGCAAGTGATGTGCACATTTCTGAAGGCCCATTTCAGACGCTGTATAGATTGGGAGCTTCTCTCCCACCTCTCAGGTCACACGGTGGGGCACTCTGTTCAGTGACATTCAGAGACAGTTCCAAACACAAACTGTGTGTAACCGTGTTTTTTTTTTAAACACAAAAGAATGGAGACATATGAACCAGAACAAGCCATAAACAATATCGAAAATACAAAATTATACAGAACATAGCAGGGAATTAGCACTGGATGCTGTATTACACAATGTCATCTTCACACTACTTAACACACAAACATTAAAGGAAATACCAAATTATAGAGAACACAGTAGGGAATTAGCACTGGATGCTGCATACCATAAAGTTATCTTCACTTCTGTTAATACAAAAAATGATTGAGGAAATACAAATTATAGAGAACATAGGAGGGAATTAGCTCTGGATGCTGTCCTACATAATGTTACCTTCACATGTTACTCAGTTACACAGATGATGGCCCATTTCATCATTCAATTTTCTCCTCCCTCATCTCCGTTGCCCTACCACTCAATCAGTCATCTTCCTTGTGATAACTGTACTCCTGGGTTTATCTATACCCCTGGACTCTCACCTTGGGAAGAGATATAGCTGCCTCAGACTATACTATAGCATACATGGGTGTATACAAACTGCCATGGTCGGAGGTGGGAAAGCACCTATGCTCACAGCAGACCACCAGGCTCCACCCCGTCACCGGGCTATGGGTGGGGGGCGAGTGCAGTTTGTGGGGTGCCCTCAGCGGGGCCCACAGTGGAGCAGCCCCAGGGCCCTCAGCGGAGCAGCCATGGGGCCCAGAACAGAGCAGCCATGGGGCCCACAGCAGAGTAACTGCGGGGCACGTGCCCCCATCGGGGTGCCCTCAGTGACCCGTTTGGCTCTGTCCCGTTGCCTCGATGCCGGAGGCCCTTTCTTCTCCTCCTCCCTCCTCCTGATCTCCAGTATTACCATTCCCCACCCCTTGCAGCTGGGCATTGGACGAACTTACGATGCTTGGTATAAGGGCTTGAAATCTCCCCGGCCCATTCTCACTGTGTTAGTTCAGGGTATGAACTGAGTTTAAAGATTAGTTCTAGAATAGAGTCGGAGGATTTTCTCGGGTCTGCTGTATAGAGTATGTTGTTGTTTTTCAGACTCCCGGTCTGCTGCTTTTCATCTAATTTGTTGCTATGGGTTCATGCAAGGTTCATATGTGCAAGCTGTAAGGAGACCTTCTTGGTGCTCACATTAATAGTTTGGGGTCAGTCCTGAAGACCGTGGATTCGTCCCATTGTTGCCAGGAACAGGCAGTGCTTGCTCAAGCCGCTGAGACTCAAGATGCTCCCAGAGAGAGTTCAGGGTGGGAGCTGAGTCCTGGCAACCCAGCTCATGTTTCCTGTCTGATGGAGTGAGAAGGGCCTGGAGCCACACGATCCATCTGCATCTCCCTCCCATTGCGGTGCTGGAGTCTCTGTCTGCTCCTTGGCCGGATCCCTGGGAGCCTCTGTGGCTCGCTGCCGAGGTTCCCCGCTGCTCTCTGCCAGTAGCCGCTCACCCAGCAGAGAGGCAGGGGGCCACTGCCTCAAGGCAGGTGCAGAGCTGGGCGTGGTGGGCTGTGTACTAGTTGCATTGATTCTCTCCAGGCGCTGATTAGGAAGGTTGCCAGAGGGTGGGGACTCTGCCCCAGTGGCTGTCGTAACTTCTCATCCTCACACTGGGTTCAACAACTGCTCCCAACTGCCATTGCCTCTTTTCCTGGCTGCGCCCTCCCCTCTCCAGTCCTGGACCAGCTCTCAGAACTCCGCTCTCCCCTGGCTGAGTTGGGAGGCTTCCATGAGCGTGGGCCTCCGAAGCTGAGGCTGCGAATGCTGGAACGAGGGTGTGGGCCAAGGGTGTGTTTGGAGCGGTGACTTCCTCCTTCTCAGTCTCCTCTCCCTTCGACTGCGCCATGGCGGATCTCCAATCCTTTCCTCCAGAAGAGATTTTGCTTAGTCTTTCCGAGGGCTTCAATTCCCGTTTCAGATCCTTCCTGAGTTCAGGATACCCACCTCTTTCCCTTCTGTCCTTCACATGTTGCTATATTCCTACGTTCCTTTGTCTGAGTGGCATTCCTCCAGGAGGTTCTCTCTCTACTGCCTACCCGGTCGCCATCTTGAAGTCCTCTCGTAAAATTTATTTAGTTATTTGTTACTTTCTAGTGAACTGACCATTACATTTCTAAAGTTCTGAAATGGCCAACAGACCATAGAGAGATACCACTTTAGGCTCCTGCTTGAAACCAACAGCTACAGAAAACTGCTGGCCTTGATTCAGGGCCACGTGTGTAACCATGTTACGGAGACAGCAGTTTCACCCACAAGCTGAGGAGTAGCCACATTGCCCATCTACCTTTCTGGCCACACATCTTGAGACTGCAGGATAGGGGGAAATACCTTCTTTCCTGTGTCTCCATTACAGTAAGGAGCTGACCAGCTCCAGTTGTTGGTCTGTCTTCCTCAGTGCTTCCCTGAGGCAAGGATAGCCAGGCCAGGAATGTATCGATTACCTCCTTGACCGAGGCATGGTGACTTGGAGCCAGGCTTAGCACGCATCCTTTCTCTTTCCTTTGGAGACCAAGCCTCCTTCTTTTACTGTCCCACTTGGAGCCTAATTTTGCAGACTCTAGATTAGAAATGGTTGGCTGTCATCTATAAGAAGTATATTTTTGGCATTGAATAACTGACATTAATGTAGCATTTTATTATTTAAAAAGTGTTTTTACCTCTGTCATCTGATATTTCCATTAACTCTGTGGAATAGTTGAGGCGAATATTATTATTCAAATCCATTTCCCATTGTTACATTATAGATGAGAAGTTTAAAGCTGGAAGAGAATTTTAAGCCTTCAAGGTATTTCTAAAGGTCCCAGAGATAAGCTCAGAGAGATGTGGGACTCAGACTGAACTCTTTCACGTGTTATCCTGTGATTTTTTTTTTTAGACAAGACTATTGATTGTACTAACTACATTCCTCTAAAGAAACAGAACAATAGGATACACACATATGGGTGATTAAACACTCAGGTGTGTATACACATGTATTTGATATGTGTGCATACATGTATAGATAAGTATTATGTGCATATATACATAATCTGTTATTTTAGAGAATTAGTTCATGTGATTTGAGGGCTGACAAACTCAAAACAAGAAATCAGGCAGAAGTTAATGCTGCAGTTTTGAGGAAAAAATTTCTCTTCTTTGGGAAATTGCAATGGCTCTTAAGCTCTCCAGCTGATGGAATGAACCCACCTTACATATAAAGGTCAATCTCTTACTTATGGCTGACTGACTGTAAATGTTAACTGCATCTAAACAACACGTTCTCAGTTTGGTTGAATAGCAGGTATTACAGTCTGGCCCGGCTGACACAACACTGACGAGCACTAGAATAGTATAGACATCTTTCCAATGTAAGTCTCAATTTCCTGGAGGGCAGAACTAAGAGCTAGCATGTGGGGGATGGAACTGTGACCGCAGATGTGTGCACTCATCTTCAGGGCACCCCTGGCTGATGAATGTGCCTACTTTCCAGGCTCAGATCCCCACACCCACCACAAGGCCTGGCCATGGCCAGCTATCGGTAAAGCCGTAGCTATGAACAGATGCGGATCACAGCATTAACCACAATATATAAAACTAGTGGCTTCCAGGCCTTTTCAGCCATGGAGGTTGCTCTGGAGCTGGGCTGCCTAGGATCCAACTGTCGTGTCCTCATGTTCTTGTTGAGCCATCTTAGGCAAATAACCCACCCATTTCCCTCGTTTGAAAACGAGAGTGACTATTGTATTCAGTATATAGAGTTATTATGCCAATGAAATCAGTCAGTGCACGTGACCCGCTTAACTCAGTGCCTGACATATAGAAATACCCGGTAACTGTTGGCTATTATTTCTATCAGTTACACATACTCCTTTCACTTCCTTTCACCTGTAGGAAGCCCAGACTGCTGTGTATTCCTCCTTCCCAAGAGTTCTCTAGATTCCTAGGTTGCCACTGCTAGTTTTGTGCATTGGAAGCAGAACATTTAAATACTTGAGGATATTACCTTATGGCAGACAATCCCTCCAAATTAAAACGATCGAGGGTAGCCGAGGTAATAGTTTGCAGCTGCCGTAACAAAGTAAAATAAACTGGTGGCTGAAGCAGTAGACATTTACCGCCTCATAGATTTGAAGGCCAAGGTCAAGGTGCTTGTAGAGTGGGTTCCTTGTGAAGGACCACCTGTTCCAGGTTGTCCCTCAGCTTCTGGGAGCCTCAGGCTCATACATAGATGGTTCTCCAGGTCATTTTCCCTGTTGCCTTCAGGTCATCTTCCTCTATGTGTGTCTCTTTAAATGCCAAGATTTCTTCTTTCTTATAAGGACCCCAGTCATACTAGACTAGGCCTCATCCTACTGACTTCATTTTAACTTGATAACCCACAAGGCACCACTTTCCTTAATAAGATCATATTCATAGGTGCTGGGGGAGTAGAACTTAAACATCTTTTTAGGGTGCAAAGGCAATTCAGCCTACAGCTTCCACACGAAGCCCAGTGAGTTAGGACTGTACTGATGCTCTGGTCCCCAGCGACAAGCCCTTAGCTGATAAATACCCACACAGAGGAGCTCCAGCCAGAGTGACACTGGGGCCACACACTGCTATTTTCACATTCACTGTTTCTGTATTTCAGCATCTTTTATTACATGTTAGAGTGAACTTTGATTTAGTTGATGGTGTTTGTACTGAAAAATGCATTGGAATGAAAGTTGGAAGTGAAAACCCTGCTAAACGCTGTCTCAGGTACTTTCTCATCACTGAGACACAGTACGACTTGAAAGAGGAAGCGTTTTGTTTTGGCTCACAGTTTGTAAAATTTCGGTCCACAGTCAGGTGGCTCCAAGGCAGGGCAGTGGGGCAGGGGAGAACCAACCCATGGCATGGTGGTGGGAACCAGAGAGAGAGTGAAGGGAGGGGGTGGGGGAAGAGGGAAACCCTTCCAGGCAATGTCCGCAGAGACCGGCTCCTCTGACTGGATCCCCCTCCTAACAGCAAGTCAGCCATAAACTCATCAGTGGATACTGATGGCTGTCACACTGCTGTGAGCATATGAAGCCCCCCAAAGCCCCACCTATGAGGACATGAAGCTTTGGGTGTACCTCTAGATACAAAACATAACAAAGGCCAAACACCACGATCACGATACTATTAGTTTCGAAACAGAGGCAGTTCAGGGAAGTATCAGGGAAAACACCAAAATCACTTTAAAAGAAAAAATCACAATAATGGAGGTTGAACACAGGCCTTTATACTGAGTTACATCCCAGGCCCTTTTTATTTTAAATTTTGAGACAGAGAGTCTCATTAATTTGTTAAGTTGCCTAGGCTGCACTCCTTGTAATCCTCCTGTCTCAGCCTCCCAGAGTGCTGGGATTACAGGTGTGAGCCACCTGGCTCCAAAGTGATTGTACAAATGAGTTTTGGTTCTGTAAGGCCTTCAGGACGAATCCTTCCCATGTAAAGCTGCTGCTCTGTATTTGAGTAGCTCCGTACACACCCCAAACACACATTGTCACAAGTGTCACCTATTTGGGGGAGATAAGCCATTATTCTGAAGGATACAGGGAGGTAACTGTCTCTACATAAAGTAGGCGCAGCCATATGCAGAGGCTAACAGAGACAATCAGGGCCCAAACAGAATCCCCCTTCTGGGGTTTGTCCCATGGCCTCAGGCAGAAACCATGGTTGAAGAACAATACAGAGTCCCCCCACCCCAAGGTAACACACTTCAGCAGTTCCCAGCACTAATAAGTGCCTGGAAGCTAATAGCCACCACTTTAAGCCTCTCTTGTAATTGTACAGGCCCAAGGTAACCTGCATGAATCATATGATGTCACAACAAATTTAGTATTAAAATATTTATACAAGTTTTTCTTTTCCTGATGTATACATTTTTTGGCAGATTCTGTATATCTCTTCATGTCTGTGCGCCTGAGTTCAGACTGACAAGGAATGGACCGGTCCTCAGATTCTCACCGATAGGAAAATCCTTACTGATATTATGGTTCGTGTCTAGATGTTCCTCCCCAAAGTCTCATGCTGTCATACTGCTTTTTCAGAGGTGGCTGAATCTAGAGTGTGTGATGCAGGGATTAAGGGTGCACGATTAGTAACTCAGTCCACTGATTGGTTTAGCATTGTTCTGCCTAGCATTAAGGGTGTGAGTGCTGCACTAGCCACAGGGCGGGTAGCCTGCATAAAATATAAGGGACAAAAAGAGCCTTGTCTCTCTCCTTTGCTGCTTTTGCTGCCTTGTGGGCTCTGTGAACTATTTTCTGCTAAGCCACCCTGGCCTGGAGCCAGGTAATTATGTACTGAAACTTCTACAAACTATAAGCTAAATAAATCTTCCCTCCTTTAACTTTGGGCGTCAGGTATTTTGTCTCAGCAATGAGCGAAGTAACTAAGATAGATGTGAAGATGTCAACTGCCTGACTGAAGTCAGTCTTGTCATTAACTAGACAGCAAGGCAGACCGTGTGCGTCACTAAAGATAAGTGCTCAGTCCTTTGGGAGAATCTCCTGTCCAATTGCTCAAAGCTCCCCATGGCCTCCACACATGGCTGCCAATCCTGTTACCCTCTTCCTGCAGATGTGATCAGACCCTTCCCTGACCACTCTGCCCACCTATAGGGCACCGGGAAGACTCCTAGCTGGGGGTGGTGACACACACCTGTAATCCCAGCATGCTGGGTGGCTGAGGCAGAAAAATCGCAAGTTCAGGCCCAAACTGGGCAACTTAGAAACTTTGCAAGATTAAAAAGAAATTATAGATTTTAAAGGACTGGAGATTTAGCTAAGTGTGAAGGCTCTGGTTCAATCTCCAGTACTGAAAATAAAAAAAAGCCCTCAGGTGCTACTGAGCACTGACATATCAGGGTAACTGGGAGAAAGTGGGAGTCAGGGTACTGCACAATGAGTGTCACATACAGGACAGTGGACTGGGGATGGAGTCCCATGGTCAGTGAGAACAATTGCTTCTAGTTTCTGAGGACCTACAAAGCGCCAGCATAGCACTACGTGCTTCAGTGCTTAACACATAGCTTCTTTGATAACACACAGTCTCTTTGATCCTCACAACACGCCAGTGGTTAGGAGGCTCTACTGTTATCCCTTCTTACACAGAAGAGAGCTGAGGCTTGGGTCATTAAGGAAGTGACTCAATATCCAGCTAACCATGGGAGAAACAGGGTATCAGCTGTGTTGGTCCAATACCCGAGTAAGGTCTCAACAGCACTATGAAGATACCATGGAGTTTACATTCCAGTGGAATGGACAAGAGGCCCACAGGAGTTACGGCTTAACATACATGACATGCGTGACATAGGACAGGGACTGTGATGGCTGTGGGAACAGAGAGAGACACTGAATGGAGCCTTGTGGACACGGGAGAGTCAAGGAAACGTTTCCCAAGTTGCGACTCTGGGTCCTGCTGGGCGCCATGATGGTTAATTTTATGCATCAAGTTGACTGAGCCTCAAGATGCCAAGACACTCAGTCAAACATTATGCCGAGTGTCCTTGTGTTTTCTTTTGCCTCGATTTACATTTACTGGATACTCTGATTTCTCTTCAGATTGTATAAATCTTTCACCTTTTTCAATTTACATTTATTGGGTAGACTGAGTAAAGTAGATTGCCCCCTCTAATCTGTGTGTGTGTGTGTGTGTGTGTGTGTGTTTGCGTGCGTGCATGTTCATGCGTACGCGCTCATGCAATCAGTCAAAGGCTCAGATAGGACAAAAAGCCAATGTCCTAAAAGTGAGAGCAATGCCCTCCTGCATGACTGCCTTCAGAGTGGGGTATCAGCCTTCTCCTGCCCTTAGACTGGAACTGAAACCTTGTCTCTTCCACAATCCCCAGCTTGCTGACTCACCCTGCAGATGGTTAGACCTGCCAATGCCCACAAGGGCATGAACCCATCCATCTCTTATGGTAAATCTCTATGCATATGAGCACAAACTGCTAGTTCTGTTTCTTTGAAGAACCCTGACATGAGTCAGGTCCTGGCATACTGTTCCTATTCTGTCACAACACCTTCACAAGGTTGTTTCCTTGCCAGTTCCCTTATATCCTTTCACTGCCTCACCGAACTAAAAGCTCTGGGCAGGCAGGCCCAGGTCTGCTTGTTCCTTGCTGTATCTACAGCACCTGTTATGGCACACAGAGGAACCAGAGCTGCAGACTGCTCACGGCCAGCATGAGCGTGGTGCTGGGACCCGAGGATTGGGTGGGCTGAGCCAGGGAAGGGCATGCAAGGTAGCGGTGCTAGAGCCTGAAGAAGGGCGGTTCCACAGAGGTGACAGCCTGAGGGGCATGTCAGGCTGAGAGTCAGGATGGTGCATCTGGGCTTCAGGGAGGTCCACAGGGTTGGCACTGCAGGGTGAGGTCAGTCAGGAAGGTCTTTGCTGGCCTATTAAACAGCTGGGACTCTGACCTGAGGGCCGTGGGAACCACTAAAGGAATTAAGGATTCTGAGCCAAACCTGCAGGGTGACAAAACCAAGGGGCCTGTGTCTAGCCCTGGGTTTACCATCTGCCTGTAATGGTTGTGAGGATTGCACAGGAGTGATGGGGCTGAATAAAAGAGGCTTGTGGCGGCAGTGAAAAGGGTTGGTGGACAGGGCACCATGAGCCTGTGGGGCGGGCCTTGACTTACCCCTGACACATGGACAACTGCAGGGTGGCAGTTGGCAGAATGCAACAAATGGGTGTCCAGTGGCATTAGAGAGTCCCATTGTCTTCCCCAAGGGCCCAGCATTAAGGGAGTAATGTCTGCCTTGGGAGCAACCAGATGAATAAGTGATGTCTAGGATGAGTGGCTGGGAGGGTCTTGCAGGCACACAAGAGTAGAGTCTATTTTAAAAGCAAACCCTCGAGTCCCAAGTGCAAATCCTTGTGTAAATCCAAGTCCCAAGTGTAAATCCTTGATTCACTGAAGAGGGGCATGTCTTCCTGGGCAAGTTCGGTATTTATCCATATTCATAATATGTCCATCTTGGGGAATGACAAGACCTTTTCATTGGTCAAATATACTACTCTATCTGGGTAAATGTGGAGGTTTCCAATATTTGTTTAAGAATAAATTAAATTTCTGTCTTGGGAGCAACCAGGTGAATAAATGGTATTAATTAAATAGATTAAATAAATATTACAAGTAGATATTACAGATTAAATAAACATTGCAAAAATCTTTCAAAGCCCAGTTTCTTCCAGGAGAATATATTATTTTTCTGAGCTCACTGGAGGAAGAGGGCCAGATTTGTCTCCCCAGCAGTGTCATAGGTAGGAGCTTCGGGGATCTGGGGACTTAGCAAGCCACTGTGCCAATTGCATGGCCCCAGGATCCTCCCCTTAGCCACACTCCCCAAAGCAGGCAGCAGCCATTGCAAATGTTACAAAGTTTGTCCCGATGGAGATCCAGGGACTGAAATCTGTGGTACAAACCCATCTATGAGCTTGCTTTGCTCCCCACTCAGCTCCTAGATCAAGGGTACATGACTGCATTTAGGCAGCAATTCTCAATCATATAGGAAACCCTAGTTGCAAGAGAGTCTGGATTATTCAATTTGTAACATAAGAAAACCGTTCTTGAAGAAGGTTGTGATAAATAAATAGATATGGTAGTACCTGCCACGCTAAGTATTTTCCTCTGTCCATCACATACCCTGAAAGGTCCATGCTAGAAATTGGCAAGAGGGAAAATTTGCATTTGCTTCCTATTTTGAGCCGGCAGCTTAATTTAATATATTTACCTAGAAGGGTCTGAATATGCCCACTCTTTCCTACCCCCAGTGTATTCTCAGGGTCGCCAAGGTTTGGAGGGCTGACTTGCTAACCCAGGCCAGGCAAGGCTCAAGAGGAATGCTGATATTTGCTGCTTTTCCAGGCCAGAGACACAGAATCAGCTAGGTCAGGAGAAACCCATTCATCTCCCTTTTTTCTTCCAGTCTTACTCCCTGACCTTTTATCCAAGACTGGATGTTTGTTTGATGGGAGTTCTCAATAAAACTGAGGTTCGCGAGCTCTTAAGGTTTCTTGGAAGCCTGCACTAAACTGGTTTTATCAGTGTGGTTAGTTCCTCACCAGTCTCTGCTTCTAAATTCCTGCACCAGGGCCAGGTGGGTTTTCGGCATGTTCCTGAGACAGGGTGGTTCCTCCCACTGGAAGGCTTGCTGCGGCTGGATTCCAACTGCTTCATTCATGGAAATAATCCCACCATGCTTGCTTCCTGTCCACCCTTAAGGCAGCATCTGCCACTGTCTCGGTTACTTTTCTCTTATTGCTGAGGCACAGTACCTGATCCCTGAGGATCAGCTACTCTCATTTGCTGAGGCAAAGAATTAAGGAAGGAAAAGTTTACTTAGCTCACAGTTTGTGGACGTTTCAGTCCATACTCGGCTGGCTCCAAGGCAAAGTAGCACATGGCAGAGGGCAAACATTCATGGCAGCAAAAGCAGCAAGAGCCACAGCAAGCCTCTTTCCCTCCCTTATATTGTATACAGGCTGTCTGCCCTAGGGCAGGTGTAGCACTAGCACCCACAATCCCAGCATTGGACCATAAGTCTCAGTCATAAACTCAAGAAGCTCATCTCATAACTGCATGAGGTTTTGGGGGCATATCCAGACAGAAATCATAACAACCACTAAGTGGCACTTACAGAAGTACAGACTATGTTATAGTCAGTATGGTGGTGTGTCTTCTTGATTGTACTAGTAATAGGTGCTGGACATAAAACATTGGAAAAATATACCCAATAGAAAGAAAAAAATTACCTAAAACTGTATCACACCCTGTTACATTTTGACATTTTTCTTTTCTTTTTCAAGTCACAGGATTTTAAAAACAAACCAAGAGAATGGGTTATTCCACATTGTACAACTACATACATGCTTTCACCACATAAACTTGAGTCAGTCCTCTTGTAGAAACCCAACCTTGCTGACCTCACCACTTTCCACTGTAATACACATAACACTGTCAGAAAAAAATTTTAAACTGTTGTGGCAATAGCCCCTTCTCTTCGTTGATTGCCCCTTGTCCCTCCCTATGTGGAAGACCTGTGGAATGGCCTACAACTTCCTGGAGACAACAAAGAAACCGCTTGGTAAAACCGTCAAGGGGCTGGCTGGCGTCTGGGGTCTGGGAAGGAGTGCACTGAATTAATAATGGCGTTTTGTCCTCAAAACAGTGCTGGACAGAGGCTGTGCTAGATGGGCAGTATCGCCCTAGCTCCCTTGTCAGATGCTCCGACGTGCTAGTTAAGCACACAAAAGTTAGCATATGGCTGCCCTCTTTTCCCAGCGGAAAAGGACTGGCCAGAGCATGTCTGCCTAAGCTGCTGCAGCTCTCCTTCTGGAGAAAGGAATGTTGGAGGCATTGCTGCCAGTTATATTCTTCACCAGGCTCCCAGCAGGTCTGGCCTGGCTTGAGCAATCGTGGGTGAAAGCAGATGGCCAACTTGGCCCGTCCCTCAGCTCAGCAGCTGACCCACAGCTGCTGCAGTGTGGATGCTGCAGTTTACGCAGCCCCACACAGCCCCCTGAGTCACCACGGGGAAGCTTCCAGGTCGAGAGAGTCTTAACATGAGCCAGGGAAAAACCACGTTTTCCTTTGTCCTAGAGATGTCCAGTTCATTAGGGACAGGTGAATTCATGGATCTTTCCATCAGGGCGGCGAAGGTGGACGCAAGTGGCGGATGTGGCAACAACTGCCTCTGTGCTTTCCAATCTCCTCCACCACCCTGCACTTCTCCTTCTCACTGCTGACAAGTCAGGAGCATCCAGGAAACACAGCCAGGGCCAGAGAAGTTAACTCTGAAAGAAAGCAAGTCGTGCGAGAGGAGAAGAGATGGGTCTGAGATCGGAGGTTCTGGAACAGATTCGCAGCACACGTCACAAAGGGAGGCCACTGAGCAGCTGCCAGACTTAGACCTATTTCTCAGTGGGATCCATCGATCTATATGGTTTGTTTAATTCTGATAAGAAAATCACATGCATATGACAGTGTTGCCTCCTTGTCCTAACTCAGCAATAGTGCGTTGAAAGTATCCCCCCTCCAAATCAACCAGTTAAAGAAAAAGCTAGCAAATATGTTTGTGGTGGAAAAATGCCAGTGTTTCCTGGTCTTATTATATTTATTTATTTATGCACGCTATATTGGGGATTAAACGCAGGGTGTTTGCTCTGACCTGGTTGCCCGGTCCTTGTTTCGTCTTTGAGACAAGCTCTCTCTAAATCACTAAGTTATCCAGGCGAGGCCTCCATTTGTCGGCCTCCCAGAGAGCTGGGAGTGCAGGTGTGCGGCACCACATCCCACTTATTTTTACTTTTTAAAATTATGACATGTGTAGAAAAATAGATCTGAAGGCTCACCCAGATAAACAAGCAAGTCTGCAAGTGGAAGGCGAGGCCCTGAGAGGTCAGACATGGCACCTGTTGGAACAACACAGGGACCTTCCGAATTCCACAAACCGGGGCACTCTGCAGCACTAGAAGGTGTGTGTGTGGGAATGCTCAACCCAGAGAAGCTTGAAATTCTTCTAGGGATCGATGCTCCCATGATTGATTCTTCCCTTCCTTGTTCCCTTTGACCTTTTCGATTGATTGATCGTTAATTAAAATGTGTCCATGGAACTCTCACCTTTACTTCTAGGGAGAAAGGCCCATTGAACAACCACAAGGTGGAGGGAGGGCCAGGAGAAGGAGGGATGGTCAGGGAGTGTTTGTTGAAATGCATTTCTAAATCAATCAGTCGAATGTGTAGTGTGTGTTGGGATCACCTGGGATTCTTTGCAGAGCTGTTATCTCAGATATGTGGGTCTCCACTGACTGTCAAGAGCTTGCATTTTAATCCTCCTTAGGCATTGAGGACTAAACAGTCCACACTCTAGAAAACCTGCTCAAAACACACATCCCACCCCTCTTTTCTTCTTCAATTCACTGATGGTGGCAATGCTCAGAATCACATAGAGAGTGCAGTCAGTCTTTTGCCCAAACACAAGGCCTTGTTTTTTAGCACCAAGTGAACACTTCTGACCTTTCTGCTTTTCAAAGGGCAACCAATTACAAAAGCATCCCTAAAGGGGAAAGATTTTTTGCAGTAGTGGTGTCTCTGCTCTGAATCTCATCCAAGGCCTGCAGCTGTGCCCAGGGGCAGGTACAGATGTGCTAAAGAGGGGCTGCCCATGCCATGCTGCCGCTCCTGAGCTCATTGGACTGGAGAATGAACGGTACAGAGCCTTGCAGGAGGGAGAAAATTACTGCAGAGTCCACCCTGTTCAACAGGCCAAATAACAGGGGCCAGATTGCTCAATCCAGACACAATTATGAGAGGGAAAAGTTGCCACATTTGGAACAAAAATCTATGCCACACTGTCCCAAGCACCTGACCTATGGCCATTTAACCTGTGTTAGTCAACTTCCCGTTGGTGTGATAAAATGCCCAAGGGAAAAAAACTTAAAGGAAGAAAGGTTTACTTTGGATCATGGCGGCCAAGAAGAAGAGAAAGAGAAACAGACAGAAAGAGAGACGGAGACAGAGAGACTGAGCCAGCAGAGGCTATGGACCAGATATAGTCCACCAGGTCACCCCTCTGAGTCACCCCCTTCAACGAGGCCTCAACTCCTAACCCTGTATCACTGACCAATGATGTCATCAAATTACCAATCCATCAATGATGAGGTAGAGCCCTTGTGACCTAATCTCCCTCTAAAACCTTATCAGCTGGCAACCAAGTCATTAGTACACAACCTTTGCGTACATTTTAAATCCAAACCGTAACACAAGTTCAGAAGGTTTTCCACCTCCTTGAGAAGAGGGCTGTGAGACTGCCAGCGGCAATGGAGATAAACCCTGCAGATGCCACTGGATTCAGAGGTTACTTCCGCTACGTAATTCCTAGCTCAGAAATGCTGAAGGCTCAGCTCTCTACCATGTTTAGTGTGGATGTCAGACAATGACTGGCCTCTGTCTCCCCTGTAAAATGAGTTGAGGTTTTCGTGTTGCCCTCCAAATTTGTGTTGAGATTTGGTTGCCACTGAATGAGTATTTAGAGATTGTAACAGCATTTAGAGTAGTTAACAGTACTTAAGAGGTGAAAGATGCCTGAGGGCTCTGCCTCTGACAGTGGGTGAATGGTATCATCAAGGCGTGGGTTCCTTAGCCCCAAAGTGGGTTTCTGATAAGCAGGTTTCCGATGGATGGGTTAGATTTCCTCTCTGTCTCCTGTCCTCACTTACCCTTCCACCATCTTATAATGCAACACTAAGGCCCTCACCAGATGCTGGCCCTGAGTCCTTGGGCACCCAAGCCTCTAGAACTATGAACCAAATACACATCTTTTGTTTATAAATTTCCCAGTGTGTGGTATTTTGTTCTAGCAACCAATCATTTTAGAGTCTTAGTGTATATTCTCATTTCTTGTCTCCTTTTTATAAAATTTCCCCCTCTTTATTTAGCACCTATTACTCATTCTGTTGCAACTTGGAATGGCAGAGCCTGCAGAAAATAGTCCTAGTTCCAAAACAAACCAACTGGATTAGAAATTCAAGGGCTATTTTAGTGTAGGCGTGGCATCATTATGTGGTATCAGAGCCTTAGCTGTTCGCCCATCGCTGTCCTCAAGTTCACTGAGTCCGTTTCCCTGAGGCTGGGTGCTGATAGATTCCTTTGGTGCTGTGTCTCATGTGGGCACGACTCCAGTGTTGGCTCAGTTGAGCGTGATTAGGACTTTTTTGAGTTTCATCCCATCGCCTTTTGAGATGGCAGCTACCGAGGGAGGAGGGCAGAGCTGCAAACAGCACTGGGAGGATGAAGGGAGCAGAGAAAACTGCAACCTCACTAAGTCCTTTCTGCTTCATATGGAGAATGAAAAGGAGCGGTTGGAGGTACACGGCTTGCTAAGGGTGGACCAGATTGTGTACTTAGACCCATCCATTTATGCAGGTGTGGGCATGCTGTGGCCCATAGGCCCAGAACAGCCCACTCTGTGTTTCTGTAGAGTCCTAAAGCTAGGAATAGTTTCTTAAAATGATTGGGGGAAAAACATCAAGACCTGCTGTCTGTGGCTTCTGTCCACTATGAAGGTAGAGGAATTGCCCAGGGTCCATGTGATGCTGTCATCACTATGCTGCTGTTCAATGCAGTGTAAATCACAGTGATGCACCCGTACCTTGAGAGCACTCGAAGTGCTACCCCTCCTCTGGTACTAGGGCAACTTATTTTGTTCATCACTAGCTACTTCAAAGACTTCAAACTACAAAGAATCGGATAGTAGAAATGAGTAAATCTGGGGCAGTGCCTTCCAGCTCAGTCATTGCTGAGGATTTCACTAACAATCAAAGATAAACAGAGTTCCTCAGTTTATCTTGGTCGCCTTTCTCTAAGTCTTTAACCCCTCTTTTCATGGGTTTGGGGAGCTAATTGAGGAAGGGGAAATTAAGCTACCCAACTGCGAACTCACTAGACATTTGTTTGCAAATTTCTACCTGGTGTTTACAAATACTTATTCAGGCTAGTGTTCAGGAAATCAAAGTTTGTTCAGGGAAAATTTTCTACCTATAATTTCTTTGATTTTCCCTCTTGGCCCACAAAGCTCATATTCATTGATCCTTTCCAGAAAATGTGTGCCTACCACAGCTTTACAGGGTCCCATCTCTCCCTGGACAGTGAGAGTCCCAGCATGCATTGGGTTCACTGCCCGAAAGGCTGTCTCTTCCATGTCTGATCTCACCTGATCTCCCTGGGTGTGCCCTGCGCTGCAGCCATGCAGTGAACACAGATTCCCAGACGTACACCGCCACCTGCTTCTGTTGCAGAAACTGCTGCTGAGGCCCCTCAAGGAGGTGGACTCTCCCACATCGATGTGTTTCTCTGGCTTTGTTTCCGTGACAGCAATACTAACAGCCTGCACTCATTGAGCACTTACTGTATACTGTTCCAGGCATTTTACGTGTGGTATCTAATGTAATCTTCTCCAGGCTCATTGAAGTTGATAGTATTATCACCATTTACAGATCACAAAATAGACTTAGAGAGGTCAATCAGCTGGCCAAATCACATAGGTAGAAAGTGGCAAACCCAGACTTTGGGTTTGGATGGTTGAGCTCAGCATCCACACAGTCTGTTTTGTTATGACAACTCATTGGAAACACACCTGGCCTCTGAAATGCTCTCTCTTTGTAGCTGGCATCTGCTTGGTTTCTAGTGAGGGCCTCAGGCTGCTTCAGTTCATGGTAGCAAGTGGAAGGATACATGGGACAAAACACAACAGGCAGCCTCGCTTTACAGCAGCCCACGCTTGTGAAAACAAACCTAGTCCTATAAGGACTGCATTAATCCATTATGAACACAAAGCCCTCCTGACCCAGATACTTCTTAAAGCTCCCAACACCCCTCAGGGCCATTACACTGGTGATTAAATTTCAACATGGGTTTTGGCAAGGACAAACCACATTCAGACTATGGCATCATCTTTATTTTTTAAAAGATCTCACATTTATAGAAAAAAGTGAGAAAATAATCGAGATAGTATCCATATGACCTCTACATTTATTATAATTATTACTCAATATTTATACATTATTATTATTAACTAAAGTTTGCAGTTGACTTAGATCTTCTTTTATTTTACCTAATGGTCTTTTTTTGTGTCAGGAACCCATCCAGTAAATTGCATTACATTAGTCCTCATGTCTGCTTGGGTGCCTCCAGCCTGAAGCAATTTCTCATCTATGGTGGGTTGACAACTGGTGGTCAACTTGTAACACCCAGCTGAGCTAAATTAGCACGATGCTGGGTGTGGAGGGCCCACCTGAGGACTGTTGCCAACAGTATAAAAAGGAGACCTGGAGAGGAAGAGATGGTGCTGGTGGTTCTCCTGGAGTGCTTGTGGAGCTGGCATTTCTAATATGACCTCGGCTGTTATTGTCGGAGGAGCTCAGGGCCTCGCTGTTGCTGAGGATGCCTGTGGGACTTTTTAGGGGAGCTCCGGTCCTTACTTTGAGCATTGCTTCCTGGCTGCAGTTCAGATCCCGCAGCCTGCTGGAACAGATCCTTCATCCCGTTGGCACAGACTTTCCAGCTTCCAGTACTGACCTTTGGGCCTTCCCAGCGCAGATCTGTGAAACAGGCCTGCATGAGACATTATCATGGGCTCTGGGCCTCCAGCTGGACTCATGGGGGGCATTGCCATGGACTGTAGGTCTTCAGCTGCCCTCGTGCAAATATTGCCATGGGATCCAGGCCCTCAACTGGATTCTTTGTGTCTTTAGTGTGTGGACAGATTTCCTGCACTCTTTTGTATTTAACTCTTTGGGTGACTACTATAAAATAATCCTATAAACCATATGTCCTGTATTAAATTACTTCCCTTGCAAACCCTGCCTGCAACATAAAGCTTTCTTGTTTTTTGATGACTTTAGCAGTTCTGAAGAGTACTAGACAGTAATTTCATAGAAAGTCCCACAACTGGCATTTGTCTGATGCTTTTCTCCTGAGTATGCTGGGATATGGATTTGATGAAAAAAGACCAAAGAGGCGAAGCGTCATTCACATCCTTTACTCTCAGCTTGGATTTATGATTGTTGATTTTAAGCATGAATATTAAGGTAAAAATGCTGTATCTCTGACATAATCTTTTGACCGTGGGTCTAAAACTCTGCATTTCCTTTGGCTTTCTCAGCAATAAAGCTAACATTTTGACTTCCATGTATTTGTCTCTGCTTCTTATTTCTCCATTGATTCCATCCTTGGAATGGTGAGAACTTAATGCTTGTACTGAATTTCTGAACTGCCATATTAGCTACATGGCAAAATATCGTGCATCCTTTACAGCCCAAGAAATATCACTTCCTCTTTGAAACCTTCCCTAATCTCCTTAGGTAAAGGCAAGGTGTCCTCCCGGGTCCTCTCACAATCTCCACCTACCCCTCCAGTAGGGTTTTTCACTTGTCAGTCATGAGCTTTTCTTCTCACTCTTCCCTCCACTAGCCAGCAAACCTATCAAGGGTGTTGGTCGTATACTCTGTCCATATTTACGCCTTGCAACCTGGTGCAGAGTTTAGTTCTCAGGGCTTGCTTAGTAAATGTTTGCAGAACCCATTCCCGATCTCTAACCCATGACGGTTGCCTGACTCCCCAGGATGAGGACTTACTGGAGCTCTTCTTGGTGATGGCGTGCGGAAGGCACTGGTCCATGCCCAAGGGCCAGTCCTACTTCCCTTACAGTCCTTTGGAAGAAAGTGGGCCACCACTCTGGTGCGGCGGAAATAACCCTGCAGTCCGGGACTCACACCCAGCTAAGGCGCCATCAATATTCATGCTCAATACTGAGCGCAGCAGGAGGAGGGCAGTCTTCCTGGAGTATTTTGCTTCCTGTTGGTTCGGTCTTAAAAAGAAAAATCTCTAATAAACACTGTAGTTTTCTTAGAAACTCATAGGTAATAATCATAGTAATATCTTTGTTGATCAAATATCACACACAACATGCTAGGTAGTTTATACATGTGCTATGTACTTCTTACAACTCTACAAGATAGATCATTGCCTTGACTTTATCTAAAGGGCATATAGCTAGAGGGCCAGAGTGGAAAAGCAATTTGCTCGAGATAACACAACTATTAAAGACCTGGACCTAAGGGAGTCCTGTCTAATTCAAAATGCATTCTGTTTCTAGTGAGTGATTCTATATTGATCCCTTCATACACTTTCAACTTTTCCTGTTTTTCTTCTTCTGCAATTAGCTGAGTCTAAAAAGCTGATGTGAGAAAGGACATAGCACTGGCCAGTAGAACACAGCAGATGGACTGAAGGTCTGTTCTTTTTTCATAAATAAGACTTCATTTTCATAATCTTGCATTCTATTTGCGTCTACTGTTGTAATTTTCCCTGAATCTTCACTGAGATAACTAAGTTTTCTTGATTTTTATGATGCACATTTCCCCACATTTTACCATCCTCTAAAATTAGAATATGTCTTACAGTTATTCTGATCAGATTGAAATCAAATTCCTCATGGGAGCATTTTCAGATAGTTCTACCTGAAATTGTCTCAGGTTGGTGGTCCTATACGTTAGAGTTCAAATTTACCAGGGAATAATTTTTCACCAACTTCACCCACTGCCAGTGAGACCTGCAAGATGTGTGCTATGTATTTTTATGGAGTGGATTTATTTTTCATTTACCTCTATACTGAAATACACCCACTGGCAGTCCAGTTTTATTTGGTCAATATTGACCAATTTTTTTCTTATTGTTTGTGAAATAGAAAGTCCGTATGTTTAATGGTCTTTTAGGTCTAATAATAAACTGTAACATTTATATAGTTTCAAGCAGTGTGCTAGCCAGCCTCCAAGATTCTCTCCTGATCTTCTCTCTTCATAGTCACTCCCTGATGAGTCCCTTCCCACACCAAGCAAAGCTGACCTCCGTAATAAACAGGGTACAACTGTGTGGTATCCAGTGCTGGGCCATAAAAAGACCTTGCTGTGTTCTTTTGTTCTCTTTTGTCACTCGCTTTGGAAGAAGTCAGCTACCATGTTGTGAGGACACTGAATCAGCCCTAAGGAGGGGTTCGTGTAGCAAGAGGATGAACTTTCTAACCCCCAGCACTAATTGGTAAGCCATGTGAGTGAGTTACCTTGAAGGTTGCCTCCAAAAAAGCCTTCAGAAGATAGAAGCTGTGGGAACAACCTTATGACAGACTGCAAACTCGTGAAAGACCCCAAGCCAGACCACTCAGCTGGGCCACTCCCAGACTGATCATGCACAGGAACTGAGATCATGTTTATTATTTAAGGTCACCAAGGTTGGGCACCATTTCTTATGTAGCAATGATAACTAATATAAAAACTAGAAAAATATATTTTGAAACAAAAATTTTAGTTGTCTTCTCAAAAGCAATATTTAGCTCTGATCTTTTCCACATGAATGAGGGAGTTTCTATCATTTTCAGCTGAGATCTAAAGAAACTGAATATTTTCTCTCTCTACTATAAAGACTTGTTTCATGCATAATGTTTCGTGCATAATATTTCACACATAATGATTTGTACATGCTTCAGACTTTATTGATTCATTGAGGAGATTTTTCTGATCATTAAACAGGTAAGAATAAACAAAGAATATCTTTGTTTGCTTTTTACAACTGGAAAGGATTGGTTGGATTACTTTTAATCCAGAAGGAATATTTTACTTGCAAAGGTATCCTCAGTTACTCTAAAATACCTAGCTTGGGGGTGGGGTCCCAGCTGAAGGGTTATTTTAGATCACTTGTAAGTTTTGGGGAGTCCATGCTAGCCTCTGGCTGCTGGACTAACCTGTGATTTGGAGGTTCTACAGCTCCGTCTTTCAGGCTTGTCAGTGCTGTTACTGGGTTTTAGTGAGTATCTGGTGAGCACATTCTTTGAAAAGAACGTGCCTTGCCTTTTGATGTCAAAATAAATTTGTGCTATCCGATGCCCAAGCTCTCAATTAAATCTCTTGAAATAGGTTAATTAGTTAGCCTAATTATTTTCCTTTGGCGTTCAAATTGATTATTTTAACATGCATTTTGGTTATTGTTACTGATTGTTTTAAAAATCCAATGGTTTCCAAACTTTGTTGTTGACTAAAATCTCCTTTAGAGTTAAATAGCATGCCTTCTTGTATAGATAATTCTTGAAGATTTACCCTAATTTCCTAAGCTGTGGTCTCTAAGCATGGTAATTATTTTAATTAACAAACTCTCCAGTCAATGCTTTTAGAGTCATTTCAGAACACTGCCACTAGCAGTCTCATAGAACTGAGCCCTTAACCTGTGGGACCTGACTCTAGCTCCAGGCAGAAGTGTTACAATGGAAATGTATTGTAGGACACCCCACTTGGTATTGAAATGGTTGATGTGGTAGAAAACCCACAATCTGGTCCCAAAAGTGTTCTCTGTTACATGTTAGGAGAATAGAAGGAGAAAAGAGAGATTTCATGTTATCATCTGAGTTGTGCTGAAATTCTTTCTCCACTCTTGTAACTTTTTCTAAAATGTCATCTACACCACTAATCTTGTGCTGGCGGTGATTTAGAGATAAAGGAAATGTGGAGTACCACCGAGGTGGCTCCTCTAGAAGAAGACAATTTGCCTCCATTTTGGTTCACCTTTGCCCTGCTTCCCTATACTGATGTGTACGGAGCTGGCTAGGGAAATGCTCTGCCCCTTGACTAGCTTTAAGCATTGTACGTGGGTCGTGCTGAGGCACAGATGTGCAGGCTTTGAAGCAAAATGACAGGTCTGTGATGCCTTGCCTACAGCTCCCTACTTACTAAGCCTGAGTGAGGCTAAGAGACGCTGTGCAGTCAGCTGGGACTGAGCTTTGGTAAAGAGGCTGTGAGTGAAGTCCCAGGGCAATAAACACCAGACATCAGAGCTGAAGCAGTTGATCTAAAACACAAGATACTTCCTCAAACTGTATTATGCAGATTCCTCCAAACTTAGAGACTCCCTGTTGCTAGAACCCAGCACTCTCTCTGAATACCTCTCTCTGCATAGGGCAGAGGTGCTGCTGGGCCTCCTACCTCCTCCAGTTCACAGCACTCACATACTTCCCGCCATTCTCACAGTCACTCAACCCTGAGCCACTACTCTCTTCATGAATTAATAAAACCTGGCTTTGGCCCTAGCCTTTGTTCTGGTTAGTATTTGTTCTACCTGGACTTAGGACTCCTTTGGCTCCCCCAAACCGCAAATATGTCTTTGTCTCTTTATTCTTGCTGTGGGCTGCACTGGAAGTGGTAGATTGGAATTGACTTGTGAGAATTCCAATAACTTTTCCCTGGGATTACAATTTATAAACTCTGGACTATGATGAGGTCTGGATGGGCTCCTACAGAAAGAGAAACAGCATAGGGTCACATTAGAGGCATGAAGATGGAGAGTTCAACGGAAGAAGAAGACAAAGACCAGAGAGAGAAGAGAGAAGAGAGGGAGAAGAGAAAAGGAAAGGAGAGAA
>PVLD010010490.1:0-70569 GCA_004027595.1 Dinomys branickii | reverse complement strand
TTTTCCACGTCTCGCCCCGGCAGCCTGGTCCGCCCTACCACATCTCCCCCGGCATCTCAGAGAAATACGCCCAGTTTAAACTTCCCAGCTGAGGTCCCGGTATTCACGCTCGCCAAGTCTGTCTCGAGCTGGTGGTGTTTATCAAAGAGGCTCGCTCCCTTGCTGCTCACCTGGTCGCCATCTTCCCCCAGTCCGTCCTATACTGCTTCATCTTGCATCAGGTCAGCTTCTACACTTCCCAGGGTGGTCAGCGCTGTTCGCCCATAGTCTGCAGCCCGGACTCGGGGCTGCTCGGCGCTCCGTCCCGGGAGGCCGGGGCCGGGCCGGGGGCGTGGGAGCCGCTTACCGCCACCTCCCAGCGCAGCCACCCTCCACATCCTCTTGGCAGTGTGTCTTCGCTTAACTTTGCCTGTGCCATCCTTGAAATTAGGAGAAGAGGAAGGAGGAAGAGAGAGAGTGAACTCGCAGTACATCTGGGGACAACTTTCTTGCGGTGTGTTGTTTTTTTGAGAAAGGGTCTTACTGTGTAGGTCCTCACTGGCCTTGAACTCACTGTGTAGCCCAGCTGACTTCAAACTTAGAAATCCTCTTGCCTCAGCCTCCTGAGAGATGGGATTACAGGCATGCATCACCATGCCTGGCATGATATACTTTTTAAAAAAATAAATCCACAAATCAAAGAGCCTCAGCAATTTTGAACTATATTCTTTTTTCTTTCTTTTTTTGCCTTTTTGAGACAGGCTCACGCTAGGCAGGTGAGGCTGGCCTAGAGCTCACTTTGTAGCCCAGGAAGGTCTTCAACTCACAATAATCCTCCTGCCTCAGCCTCCCAAGTGGTGGAATTACAGGCAAGTGCCACTACACCTGGCCTTTTTTTTTGTTTTAAAGGTTATGGACAGATAATTTCCATGCTGTACTCATCCATTTAAAGAGCGTACTTAGCAGATTCATGGATCATGCAGCCGTCACCCCCCCCCAAATAAATTCCAAACCCAGCAGCAGGTGCTCCCCAGGTCCCCCGTGGTCCCTGGCACCCACTAACCCACCTTCCTTCTCTACAGAGAGGCCTTTTCTGGCCTTTCACACAAACAGCCAATGACAGCTCTGCAGTCCATGTATCTGCGAAGGGTAGAGGCTCAGATGCTGCGCTCTGACTCCAGAGCTACACTTAGAGAGCGAGTCTCGCTCCTCCCTCAGCTGTGAGAGCAGTAGAAACTGAAATGTTTGGGATCTTTTGAGTGTAGTTCCTCCGAGGCTTGAGAACAGGATCCTCACGACCCTCCCTCCTTCCCTCCCCCTTCCTGCCCTTCCCCCAGCGACCAACAAAACCTGCGGCGCAGGAGGCCGAAGAGCGGCTCGGGACTGCGGCCCTCCTCTCCCCGGTTCTGAGCGCGGACTCGGGCCCGCGCACGTTCCCGCCCACGGCGGCAAGGGGGAGGGCGGGCAGGGCCCCGCAGGGTCTGTGCTCAGGCTGCGAGCCCCGGGACCCTTTTCCTCCCAGTATTGAGGACTGACTTTTGTACTGAGCGACATATCTAGTCTTGAATTTCTTTATTTTTAAATATATATGTACATATTTTTTCATTTTGGAGCAGGTCCTTGCAAAGTCCTGAAGTTGCCCAGGTGGGGCCTGATGGTGCCGGCCTCCTGCCTCAGTTTCCCGGAGTGCTGGGGTGAAGGCGGGAGCCACTACTCCGGGCTGGCCCTGTGTTTTAGGTAACGTGCCGACAGCCTCTGCACAGCCTCCCCTGTACTTCGCCTAATGCTCCGTAAATGCTGTGCACACCGCAGACGCGCCGCGCTGCTTAGGGAGGGTTGGACGGCCCGCGGGCCTAACAGTACAGCGCCCTGATGGGGGCAGCACCCCGCCGGCGAGGAGCGCAAACCCGGGAGCGCCGGGCGGGGCGGGCAGCGCGGTGGGCAGCGCCTCCCAGCCGGAAGCGTTCAGAGGCCAAGATCGGCCAAGGAGGATTGGCGTCTGGTCCTGCCGCGCACCCTGGATCCGCACCCTGGATCCCTACAGGCTCCGGGACTGCGCCTCCGGGAAGAGCCGCCCACGCTCCGCCCCTGCTGCCTCCCTGCGCAGCGCCGCTGTGGTCGCCTCTTCGCACCTCCAAAGCCGTTGGGCGGCGCCACAGTGTACAACCAGGTTTCAGAAAACGCAGTTATCAAGTACGCGGTAACCCCGAGGTAAATGGGTCAGATGTGGTGCTGTTTGCTCCAGGGGCCAAAATTGGTGGTCAGGACCCGCGGCTCTACCCCTGGAGTCCAGCAGGTGAGGTCAGCTTTATCCGCAGCACAAGGGGAAGGGAAACAACTGCTTACCCAAAGTGGGGATGAGAGTAGGGAAACTGAGGAGCCAGGCTGGATAACAAGGCAGCAACCTGTCTAAGCCTGTGGCATCAGACATCCCTCTCTTCCTCCATCGACTGTCATCTCTTACGTCTCTTTTAGGGATTCGTAGTGTAGGAATGACTCTTCCATACGAAGTTGGAAGTGGTCACACTAAAGCTCATGGCCAGGCATGGTGGTGCATGCCTGTCATCCCAGCACTCAGGAGGCGTCGCAAGCTTCGAAGAGGTGTGGCCTGGGCACAATCTTTATTTCTCCATCAAAGAGAGCATTTTATGTCACACCACTTCTGCACTGATTCCACAGTGACTCTGGCTTCTCTCCTGCCACATAAGCAGCAGCAGCACTGTGGCAGGGCCCGGGGGCAGCGTGAGTTTAGGTCTGAGTCATCCTGCCTCTGCCCTCACCACGGGGTGATCTTGGGTGAATGAATGAGCTTCTCGGCTTAGCCCAACAGTCGGCTTTTACCCATAATCACAAGGTGGTGGAGGCCAAGATGGTAGAAGAGCACACAGAAGGTGGTGTTGTCCAACGCCTCTGTGCCTGGCAGCTTACTAAAGTAGAAATACCTGCCGTCCTTCTGCTAAAAATGCTGTTTTTTTGACTAACCTCAAACATGATGAGAAAAAGTGGAATTACTCGATTTAGTAGGGTCATCTTTCATCATTTTATAATAGGCAGTAATGAGCACCTCTGTCATCGTTCATGACATTAAAAACATGAAGTACTGTGTACTTTTTTTTTTTTTTTTTTTTTTGTCTTTTTGAGGCAGGATCTGGCTATGCAGGTCAGGCTGGACTTGAGCTCACTTTGTAGTCCTGGCTGGGTTTGAACTTGCATCGCTTCCCTCAGCCTCCCAAATGCTGGGACTACAGGTGTGCACCACCATGCCCCGTGCAAGTTGGTGCTTGAATTTGCTATCCTCTTGTTTCAGCCTCTTGGGGTGCTTTTTTTTTGAGACAGGGTCTTGTAGTGCAGACTGGCCTCCAACAGCAATCCTTGTGCCTCAGCCTCCTGTGTTGGGACTGCAGGCAAGTGTCACCATTCCTTGCTTCAGCTATAATTTATTTTAGAAAATATGCATTGCCAATACCATGACAGTACTTTATGGGAAGTATGTTAATAACAAATACAATCTGTACTGTATAGGTATGGTTTGGAGGGTGCCAGATTTGAGGAACAGTGTGGACCCTTTTCAGAAAGGTGGTTTATAGGGATGGTCTTTTCATCTTTTTTTTTTTTTTGGAAACAGGGTCCCGCTATGTAGCCCAGGTTAGCCTTGAACCTGTGGCAATCCTCTTGCCTCTGCCTCCCAAGTGCTGGGACTATAGGCGTGCATCACTAAGCCTATTTTATAGGGAATGCTTGGTACTGCCATTTGTAAAACATTATAAGCCCTCCAATGTTACACTGTCACAGTGCTAGAAGCGTAGGTAAGTGGTCACACAATTAGTAACTGCTGAAGCCTTAAATTGCCTCAGTTGTCAGTAAAGCCGAACTTGTGGCTGATGCTGAAATACTTTCTCATGAAATAGTGAAAAAAGATGATTTCCACTATCTATACAATGTTCTCAGGTTCTGGGTATGTTTTTCTGACATTTTATTATGACGTGTCACACAGAGGGACAAAAAAGCAACAATAAAAACCACCCTCAAAAGAAAGCAAAGCAAAAACCCGAAACCAGGGCTGGGGGAGCAGCTCGCTACTGAGGCACGCTCCCAGCATGCATGAGGCGCTGGGCTCACTACTGAGGCGGGCTCCCAGCATGCCTGAGGTGCTGGGTTCAACAGCTAGCCCTGAAAGAAAACTGGAGTTCGGCCTGGATAAAATTCACAGTGTCCAACTATGGTATTTTTAATCCTGAAGACTGAAGCCAGGGCTGTGATGCTGCTCTGCACACATCCCACAGCGAGCGACGCCGCCAGGGACTGTGGCTGAACTTGAGCACCAACGTTGGGCTGAGACACAGGAGGAAACACACCAAGGAATGCATGATGCCGACCATTTGGCATCAACTGACAGTTAAAAGTAATGAGAGTATTAATGTCGGGGACGTTCAAATAACAGAATTTGAGTTGAAAAAAGTGGAGATTTCGGCCCCCACAGAAGTCACCGGGCGGAGCTGCTGCATGGGAGGGAGCCCCAACAAAGCATACACAGATATGCATCTTTTTATTGCTAAGTTCTTTACAAGTCTCTCAGCACATATATCATTTTTCAGAAACATTTCCAAGGGCCTCTTCTCTTTTTCTTCATGGCAGCTTTACATTATGAGGTCAAGGTTGGGAAGTCCCATCTGATGCTTTCCTTGTTGCTTATGCTTTTGGTGTTGTATCCAAGAAACTTGCGGGGCTGGGGATATAGCTCAGTGGAATAAGCGCCTGCCTAGCAAGCGCAGGGTCCTGAGTTCCATCCCCAGTACCGCCAAAAAAAAAAAAAAACAAGAAACTTGCTCAACGTGTGCTGTACTTCTTTTCCCATATAGATGGCCTTTATTTATTTTTTAAACCCTGGCTAAAGTCTCAAGTACAAAGCTGGTCAGGGCGGTCAGGGCGGTTAGGGTGGGTGGTCTCCCTTGTCCTTCCTTGGTTGTGGGCATTGGTGCACTTTACTTGGCAGGTGTGCGATGTACACAAGATACTCTGATCACTGCCCCCCTGCCCGCCCGCTTACCTGCTTCCCCCAGGGTCACGTGTCTTGGTCTGCAGAATCCTTACTCCTTTGGCTTTCTGCCAGCACCCGCTTAGCCTTCGCGGTGCCCCAACTTTCTTCCTTCTGTTCTCGCGTCCCTTCTGCTGCTTTCTTGAGGCCTTTTCTTCTCACAGGCCGTGTCTCGCAAGTCTATGTATGTGCCCATTTTTCTCCACACAATCCGGGGAACCGTAAATCATGCCAAAGCCAGTTGTTTTGCCACCACCAAAATGGGTTCTGAATCCAAACCCAAAAATGACATCTAGCGTTGTCTTGTACATTTTGGCGGGTTTTTCTCAAATTTCTGTCTTAGGTGCTGTTGCTTTCCCAGGGTGAAGGACATCAGTGACCATTTGTTTCCTATGAAGTAGTCCTTGGTCATGGACTTCCGGGTTTGGACAGTTACTATGTTATTCCTGATGGCTACAGATCCTCAGAGAGCCAGGGAAGAAAAGAGGCTTATTCCTGATCTTAAGGGGGAAACCATCCCGCATTCCGTTTGCCCCCACTTGGTGCTAGGTGTGGGTGTTTGTGGATGCTGTAATATGTTGACAAAGGTCCCCTTTCATTACCACTTTGTTTAATGTCACCATGAAAGGATGTTGCATTTTATCAAGTGCTTTTTCTCCATCTATTACGCAACCTACGTGGGTTTGTCTATTCATGTGGTATAGTTGGTCTACACTATTTACAATTATGTAAATATGAATTTACCAACTTGCTAAAGTTTGTTACCCTCCTTCCTCCATCAAGCCTTGTGGAACTTCTGTACTAATCCGTGGACACGAACAGACTAGTGAAGAATCTGAGTCACCCACTGTGTCAAGCTGAGGTCTATCAGCAGCACCCTACCATCTTGCTCCAGCTCTCAGAGGTGACAGAAGGGAGATGAGAGGGGAGACGGGCAGGGGGACAGCACAGTGCGATGCAAGCAGCCTTGGCTCTGGGGCAAGTTGGAGAGAGTCGGATTCCAGCCTCAGGCACATCACTGAGCACTTGCAAACCTCATTTTCACATCTATGAAACAAAAATACCAGGTTCTGCCAGGCTGGGCTATTACTAGGACTCAAGGTCTTAGTCTGTGACACACAGACACTTGTCTGTGCAGATGTTCATGTATACATGCACGCCCCTTCCCCTAGGAGCACTGAGTCCGTCTTCGCTCACTCAGCATTTGTGATGTCAACGAGAGCTGCGTGCGTATCAGTTTAGATGATTTTTGGATGCTAAACCAGTCTTTAATTTCTGGGGTAAACTCCACTGGGTCATGGCATACAATCCTCTTCCATGTTGCTGATTCAGTTTCCTAGTATTCTGCGAATGACTGTTGCACCTATACAGGGTGCTGTTTCCACAGCTCTCCTCTAGCTCTCCACCTGCTTGAGTGGTGCAGGTGTGCCACATAGCTCAGGCTGGCCTCAAACTCCCGATCTTTCCGTGTCAGCTCCCAAGTACTAGACTGCAGCTGTGCAGTGCCGTGTGTAGCATTCTGGTCGTTTGGCGCCAGGGTAACAATGACCTCACGGGGTGAATTAGGAGGTATGCGCACTTCTCTTGGGCAGAACTTCTAAGAGTTGGTACTAACTTTAATGTTAGACAGAATTCAGCGGTAGAGCCATCTGGGCCTGGGAGTTTCTTTTGGGGCTTTAAAAATTACTCTTTTTCCTTTCTAGGGCTAGTTGCCTTTCTACTCCTACTTGCTTTGTACTGAGCCCCTTTCTAATTTGAGACAGGGTCTCAGTAAGTTGCTCATGCTGGGCTCAAACTTGGAATCCTCCTGCCTCAAGACTACTAGAGTCCTACAACTACAGGCATGTGCCACCAAGCTCAGCTTGCCAGATGCCCTTTAAACCTGCTTACAGAAAGGACCAAAAATGGTAAGGGCGTCATCTCCTATGCCCATTTAAAAGTACTAATTCAATCATTTCCCTTTTTATTGCCACTTGTCTTTTAAGTCTGCTTTTATTTTTCATTTATTTATTGTCTTTTTGAGACAGGGTCTCACTGTGCATTTCAGGCTGGCCTTGTGCTCACTTTGTAGCCCAGGTTGGTCTCGAACTCGCAATGATCCTCCTGCCTCAGCCTTCCGAATGTTGGGATTACAGATGTGCACCACCATGCCCGGATAAGTCTGCTTTTAGAGAGAACCACAAGTGGTAAGAATCTTCTAAAGACCTGTAAAATTCAACAAGACGCTTTCAAGTTATCACAGGGAGACACTTGCAATGTCTGGAAAATTCAAATAAGAAAGAAAGATACTTCCTTCCTTGTTCAAATAAGCACCTACCGAAACTATCCAGTTACATCTTAGTTAACCTCTGCTCTCTAGCTTTACCACAGACAAATATTTTGTCACCTCTTATATGGTTTCATGAACTTACAAACTAGAAATTTAAACCTGTTCTGGATAAGATTTATACACAAACCTCTTAACTGACACTTGCACTGAAGTCTTATTAATCACACATTGAAGCCTATGTATCACTCAGATAATACACAGAAACGCATCCCTCCCTTCCCTTTCTCCCTCCTTTTTTTCCTACCTTTCAAAAATAGTATCTTGGGCCCGGGGATATAGCTCAGTGGCACAGTGCCTGCCTGGCAAGTGCAAGATCATGAGTTCAATTCCCAATTCCTTTTTTTTTTTAAAAAAAAGTCTCAGAGCCCATCAGGAAGGCGGTACGTAGTAGAAAAAATTGCTGGAGTAGAATTTGAGAGGCCGCAGTTCTGTGCCAGTTCTAACTTAGACAAGAGGATTCAATCTGTTTTTCTTCACAAAACCAAGTTAGGCCTGATCAAGAGGGTTTCTTCTGGCATTAAGAGTCCAGTGACTTCTACAGTAACACTAGTCCCAAGCCTCTCACTTTATTTTTTATCTAGAGAAAACATAAGACCAGGTTTATTTCATACAATGTTGTTCACACATTTTTCACTTTCTAATTTATACATAATATACAAAGTAAAGCTATCATTTCATATGAACCAATAAGAGTCAGGACAAACTGGTCCAGAAACATTCCATATCAAAAGGAGACACTTAAGAGTCAAGCCTAAGTGTTCTGTCCAATTAAATTTCTTTATCCTCAAAGGTCAGATTTTACTAAAATTCCATGCCAACACACTAAAAGGTGGAATTGTGGTGTGGGCACCAAGAATGGCAGACCTTAAAATTTCTACAAGAAAAGAGATGTATTTCTATAATATGCCTAAAGTATTGAGAACTCTGGGGTTGTCAGCAATGGGGTAACGTAGGAACCTTGGGACCCTCGGAAGGGTTGTTGCCCAATGTAACAATCTCTAGGGCTTATCGTGTTCTAAAGCCTGTGAACAGAAGGCAAGGACAAAGGCCAACTAGGAACAACCACATCAATACAGGAGATGCAGGGCTGACCCTGGGAAGGAAAGTCCACCATGGGGCCAAGTCCCTTGAGGGCTGGAAAGGCAAAGTAGGAGGGGACAACTCTGTGGGGCAGGAGCAGCCCTGTCACTGTGACAGACGCATGCTGATGAGCCAGTGTGACCGAGAAGGAACAGTGACAAGCAGATGCACTTAAGGGTCAAAGGAATGCTGGGTTAGAAAACATTGTAATTCAGTATCCAACATGGAAAATATTCCTGGTGCCCCAAAATTTATGCCATTAAGGTTCATGATGTGAACAGCTTAGTGATAAAAACTTTATAGTCAATCTTGTGCTCAGAAGATTGCTTTTCTTCTCTAGTTAAAAAAAAAAAAATCCCTTCTATGGTCAACTGACAGTGTTCATGTTAGTTTTCATCACTAAACATAAGTGGATCAATATAAATGTTTATACAAAATACTGACTTCAACAAAATACAAAGCACTTTATCTTTCAGAAACTGAATATACAAAGCAAGTTTTCTAAAATATTTTCATAGGCAAAGGATTAAAAATGATTTTAATTATACACATATGGTAACAATTTTGACTTACAAAGATTGTTGGGAAATGTACATAAGGCCACTTGGAAATGTACATCATGTTACTGTTATAATGTGTTATGTTCAGAGAAAAAATAAGTTATCACACAGATTTGTTCTTACTTGGGTAGGCTACTCAAAAATACAATACTCTTCTGTACAAAGAAAAAAGCCACATCACATTTATTTATTTATTTATTTTTTTCTTTTCACATCACATTTAATAAGATGGAAAAAGCACTGGCCTCCATGGTAATCAAGTATCTCAGTCCAACACTTTCTATTATGCACAATACCCTGACTTCTTGAAAGTGACCCAAATTCTTAGCATGTCCATATTCTAGGGTCAATAATAACTATGTTATAAAACAAAATTTTTCTCAACAATAATAAAAAGTTGGTTCATACTTCTGAAACCATATAAAGATAAAAAATTTTAAAAAATCACTCTATTTGGAGAAATTTACATTATACAACACTATTGTCAGGTCAAAGAGGGCATTGGCATCCTCTCACTTTAGAATAGTCAAAATAGAAGTATTTTTGTTAGGTTATATACATACATATATACTTTTGTTATATACATATATCCACATTTCATTCTCATAGAACAAATCATTTGATTTCCAAGTCTAAAAACAGAAAGAAAGCAAGAAGAAGTCTATGTTTAAATAATGCAATACCATATACCATCATCTCCAAGTCATGAGCGTATGAAACAGCTGTTACTGGTCTTCTCTCCATATGTATATATTTCCTTTTCACAGTGCCTCGCTTTACCTAAGTACAGTTTCATGTGAGGCATCTAGTAATTATGCGAACTTTCAAAAATAAGGTCACTTTTCCGAAATCCTGAGCCCGTCAGCGACACTGAATGGCATTTCATCAGTTGTCTCCACTGGCACGTTACTCCTGCCAAGCTGACAGGAGTAATGGTGGGTGTGGTAACTTGAAATAAATGCATTAGGAGTCCGGCTGCAATGACATCTGTCTGATGGCATGATGCTCTCTGAATTAGCAAGATGTGAATGGTAGACGCCGTGGAATGAGTCCCGAGATGAAGGGTAGTGCCTCGCTCCCCCAGAGGCCGGTGTGGCGCTGTGGTAAGGCCCGTCAGACATCAGGCACGTCTGGTAGCAGGTCTTCCTGCCCAGCCCTCGGTGCATGTCTAGCTTAGCAATGAGGGGCTTCCCGACGTTCACTTCTTGTTTCTCCTCCACAGTGTCCTCCAATCCCGAGTACTGATACGATAAACAGACTGTGAAGATCAGATGTTCCTGAGAAGCAAAAGAAAGGAGGCTCACCAGTTTATCAATGGAAAACACAGCAGCCTCAGGGTTTCACTCCCACACAGCAGCGGAAACCGACTCAGCCCCTTTTCGTAGGTCTGAATCCTCCAGGCAGCCTCCTCCACCTCCCCGAAAGGGGGAAAGGCAGCTGTACTTCGCTTCCTTTTCTTTCGCTCAGTACTTAGGAGCTTAGTAGACTTAGTTCTTACGCTGGTAGAGTCAAAATCACACAGATCTTCTATCAGATTTCTGGTACCTTATCTTTTCCTATTATTGGAAATGGGGATTATCTTCCCCAAGATGAATGTTTTATTACATCTTTTTTTTTTTTTTTGCGGTACTGGGGATAGAACTCAGGACCCTGTGCTTGCTAGGCAAGCGCTTATTCCACTGAGCTATATCCCCAGCCCTGTTTTATTACATCTTACAAACATATACTGATAAAAAACAACCTGGCTTTACACCTATATAAAAAATGTAAGCTGTTTATAAATATTATGAATTACTGCTGGGCATGGTGGTGCACACCTGTAATCCCAGCGCTCAGGAGGCTGAGGCAGAAGGATTGTTGTGAGGTTGAGACCAGCCCAGGCTACTAAGTAAGCTCAAAACCAGCCTGAACTGCATAGGGAGACCATGTCTCAAAACGACAAAAAAAATATGGATAATCCAGAATCTTAAGAGAAAAATATAACTGAATCAGGTAACAGGCTAAGTCTTCAAGTGATGACTTTAAGTAGACTGGGTATAAGCGGGACAGGATGTGTTTGCCCGCTGCCTTCATGTAGCTGTCAAGTGCCCATTCCATAACCTATGCTTTGCCTGAGATCTTCTATGATACTCTGCTATGAATAAATTAAAAACTCCATTTTTCTAAGGACATGCTTTTATTAGAAAGCTTAACCATGTAAAGCTAGCTTCTCATTTGTGAGTAGAAATGAAAGATTAAAAAAAGATATTCCAATTTGAATTTGTAAGTTTTACAGAAAGTCATAGAACAAGGAAATGAGTATTTTAAAATGCTAAGGCTTTTAGAAATACAATATGCTCTATGTTGCTAACTTCTCAGTCATATGGAGGGTAAGCACATGGATTTTCACAGGAATAGAATGCAGTGGAACCTTGGTTTATGAGCTTAATTTGTTCCACAGTTCTGGAAAAGATGGCCATGTGTATGTTCATGTTTGAGCAGCAAAGATGGCTGCATTCGTGTTTGTCACCAGTGTAGAGTTCACAAACAAAAACAATATTTTGCCAAACACATGTGTCTGTGAACCAAATTGTCTGCAAAATGAAAGTGTTTGCAAACTGAGGCATCACTATGTAATATGAAAATGGTCACTGAGGAGACCAACTGCAGACTGCTTCTCTCTACTGCAATATCCGAAAAGTCAGTGTATTTATGGACTACACTGGAGAATTTTCAGTTTCAGGCAGTTGTTTATTGGTAAATGTTAATGGGAAAGAGAATCACCTTTAATTTTTGCAGGGAACTGAGTCTGGTGTAGAGGCAGTGCTTGGGCAGCTCCTTTGATACCAAGTAGCTGCCGGTTTCCTCAGGAGACCCTTTATTTGCATCTTTTGGATCAATATCTAGGTCCTGTGGAAAAAAATCAGTGCATGTTATAATATAGTCACTGAAAGTCACAATATAGTTTATGGCATAAAACATCTGGATGAATATAACTCTCTCATGAATTTGGCTTGAGAAGGTAGACCCTTATCCACTAAAGAAACAATGAAAACTGTGTTTATGGTTGTAATTAGATTCAGGATCTACACTTTAAAAAGTAAGGTTACCCAGGCTCAATGGCATACTCTTATAACCCTACATGGGAAGCTGAGGCAGGAAGATTACAAGTTTGAGGCCAGCAGGGGCACAACTGTTTCAAATTGAAAAAAGAGGTAGTACTGACATCTTGGTTTCAATGCTTAGAGACACAGAGAGAGAGAGAGAGAGAGAGAGCGAGAGCGAGAGAGCGAGCGAGCACTGGCTCTGAAAGGACAGTTTCATTCAAATTATTCCTCTAAACACATCTTAACCATACTCCAGTTTCCTTTTCAGTAGGGAGAACCTACTAGCGCGTGACTCCTGGATTCTCTCCCTCTGTAGCATGACTTTGGGAAGGTGCAAGGGGATTCATATGTTTAGCTTAACTAAACATATGAAGGAAGAAATAAACGATCAGGCTAAGGTCAGTCCTTCCCTTTTCTGGATCCTTTTAGAACCAACCCACAGGCGAAGGACAGGAGTGCTCTGCTCCTCCACAGGAAGTTGGCTCTGCCTGGCACCACAACAAGGAGCCTACCCTGCGCGGTGCTGCTGTGGGGCCCGTGCTATTCTCAAATTCTGTGCGACACTCTCTGCTCGCACGAGGCAGTGTCCTCCACAAAGCCTCCGCAGTAATAGAAACATTTTGGATTTCTGTTTCTCCTTGCTTCTCAGTCTCTCATATCTATGTAGGAAAGGGGGAGCACTATTTATTGGCTTATTTAGAACAAGACAAAAATTTTATAACTAAATGTTTGGAAAGAACAGAACTAGATTCTCTTCTTTCAATCTACTACCATAACTTGACAAGAAAGTCTTACGCTCTTCCAGTAACACACTGGCAACTTAGTCTTCACTTATGACAGTGTGTTTTATTCTCACATCTGTTAACTTGTTGGGATATGAGAAATGAAAGGCCTCCTTCAGGACTGAACCTAGGTGTTTTCAGATTTGACAGAGTATGCTGGCAGGCCATATTAAACACTGTGATGGAGTCACTGAAGCACAAACAAACACACATGTAAACTTACATAAATGTATTTTCTTCACATTTATCATCAAACTTAATTTTTGAGAAGTTTAGTCTTGAGGTGATTTTTTGTGGTAGTGGTGGGGATTGGACCCAGGGCCTACACATGCAAGCACTGAACTACACCCTCGGCTCGCAAGTTTAGTCTTTAATACTAAGATTACATCACTGTAACTTAATAAAAGGGAATGGGGAGACTTACAAGTGGGAAGTCAGTGACATACGCGTCACACATGACTATCTCCGGCGGTTTGTGGACTATACTCGTATAGATTATCATGACGTTGGAAAACTCAGCTGCAAATCCTAATTGAATCTGAACACCACACTGAAATTTAAGACACATGCTTTCTGGAAGTTCTGGAAAAAAAACCCCAGTAAGAACAACTTAGAAAACATTAAAGAGTGCTAAGTTTCTGATAAACAGAAAATATCCCAAATAGGGCAGAATATAGAGTCTTTTCTGTAAAATTGCATAATCCTTTTTTAAAACATGTATACAATAAAACAAAAAAACTTATTCTCCTGACCAAACAAATCAAACTTTTTATTTAATATAGTTCTTGTCCTTTTTTTTTTTTTTTTGGTCTTTTTGAGACAGGGTCTTGCTATGCAGTTCAGGCTGGCCTTGAGCTCACTTTGTAGCCCAGGCTGGTCTCGAACTCACAACGCTCCTCCTGCCTCAGCCTCCCGAGTGCTGGGATTATGGGTGTGCACCACCACACCCAGCTTCCATCTTTATATGCAATTTTCATAGTAGTAATTCAACATATACATATAATCACAGATACATTTTTAACTGATGCCTTAAGTTTTCATTACCAGAATTTTTTTCAGTGCTAGATGGTACCTGGGGGTTACTGCACGTTGGGCAAATGTGCTACCATGGAGCTATCCCCTTGCACCATGACAAAGATTTTTAATCAACATTATCACTACAGTCTTTGTTAACTTTGATTATTCACCTACGCCTGAATAGCTGTAGTATTTTTGAGTTTTATCACTGTTCTATAATAGTTAATATGTCATGTACTTAAAATGGCATCATTGGAGGAAGCTATTTGATAGTTGTTAAAATATGACAAATTGTTTTTAATTTAGATGTAAATGAGGTTTTATTACTTTTTAAAATGTTTATTTGATGGACTAAAAATACACTAAGAATTTTCTTTAATAACTACATTTCTTGTTCTTAATTATTAATCTAACCGTGAGGACTATTAAAATTATGTAACTTGTTTATTCAGTGAAGGAGAGATCCTAATGTTTTTTCTTTATTTTATATGCATTCTTTAATATACACTAAATAATCTACTTCTTAATTTGTTACAAATACTTTCTTTTTTTGTCTTTTTGAGACAGGGTCTCACTATTCAGTTCAGGTTGGCCTTGAGTTCACTTTGTAGCCCAAGCTGGTCTTGAACTCTCAATGATCCTCCTGCCTCAGCCTCCTGAGTGCTGAGATTACAGGCGTGTGCCACCATGCTGGCCAACAAATACTTTCTACATGAGCTTTTATTTTCATTTTATAAAAGGTTTTGCTTACTGTTGATTTTTACCATTGTAATTTTGTTACTGTTGTTATTTTTTTGTGGATAAGAAATCTAATATCAATTACTTATGCAGTTATCTGGAGTGTCAAAATAATGTATTTCTAGCACTTTACATTTCAAAGTGCTTTAATTTGTTAATTTAACAAAAATGTATCTTGGATAAAAAACTACCATGAAAGGGAAGATATTTTATAGTGGTTCAATAAATACAATTATTTTCTAATTATCTCTAGTAAGAAAGTCATAGAATACTTAGGACTCAAAGAAAATCCTAAATATTTCAGTCAATGAACTTATTTTTCACTAAATCACACAGAATTACCATGAAGTAATTAAGCTACAGATACAATTTTTACCTCATCGCTTCTTTGTCTCCCCACCCACTGATCTAGTGTCACAAAGAAGGTGCAGCTGGTATTTACGAGCCACGTTTTCCTGCAGATGGACTTCATGTAGTCTATCAACTCTATGTAGTGGGGACTATGGCCTACCCAGAATTTATAGACAACATATTTCTCAGGTTGTGGAGACTGGGTGAAAATCTAGGCCTGTGTGGTTATGGACAGTTAAAGGGTGCACATTAGGCAAATAAAAAATTAACTCATTGTAACGACAGAAGAATTAAACATGATCATTTAAATTTTATCAATGATAAAAACAGTGGGCTAAATAATTTGCTATCTCTCACATCAAATAAATCAGTGCAATGTCTACAGTCCAGTGTGCAGTGTTTATAATTAAAAACGTTTGCTTAGTTTCAGATTTGCCTACTTGGCCAAAAATTGTTCCCTAAGAAATCTGGAAGAAAATGTTTAGTCAGAAGGAAAACTTTATGATTTCAAATATAGTATGACAGAAAGTGTTCAGAGAAACAGACCCCACCATACCATGTGCCTTGGCCCACTGCAGATTGCGCACCAGGGACTCGGCGGAAGACGCTGTCCCTTGAATTGGATCAGTGAGGGCTCGCTTTTCAGACAAACTGCTCCGAATCTCCAGAGCCTGTTTACCTTTGGTAAGGTGACATTTGCCCATATCTAAAAAATAAGTAAATATTGTTATTATTATTACTATTATTTTTTTCTGGAAATATTTTTAAGACCACCAATCCTTCTGTTATATTTTAAGTATTCAGGTAAAAAAATTTCTTAGAAATCAGGTTTTATTTTCATATCACCCCGTCACTCAACAAACATTTACTGAGCAAACTATACATGCCAGGCACAGTTCAAGGTACTGAAGCTGTAACACAGCATAAAATACTGGACTAGTTCAAAAGGGCTGGAAGTACATTTTTTTTCTAAGAGTGGCCATGCTGGGCCTGCTGGTGCATGTCTGTAGTCCCAGCGTACAGGAGGCTAAGGCAGGAGGATCATTGGGAGTTCCAGGAGGCCAGCCTGGGCTACAAAGTGAGTTCAAGACCAGCCTGAACTGCATAGTGAGACCCTGTCTCAAAACAACAACAAACAACAACAAAAAACAAATGAAAGAGCAGCCACGGTCATTTTATGTCTTTACTCTGTCGAGAAGAACATTCTGTTAGAAAAACAAATACATATGTATGAGAAAAGCTAAAATAACAGCCACAACCAACTTTACTTGATACTTTGTTTTGGTGTGGTACCCGTGGGACCTCCTGTGTAGTAGGCAAGCACTCTACCACTGAGCTATTTTACCAGCATTTAAAAAAAAATTTTGCTTTTGGGAAAGGCCTTGCCAAGTTGCCCAGGCTGGTTTTGAACTTATGACCCCTGGCTCAGTCTCCTGAGTATCTGGGATTACAGGTGTATGGCACTGTGCTCCAGCTTACCTAAAATACCTTCACAGTTAGAATAGGAAATAATGTGTTAAAACTACCCACCTGGCCAAATTATTGCAATTCCTTTCCACTCACTTGAAGTAACTGTTACCCAACGTGGTGTGCATACTCAGTGCATATTTTATTTTATTTATTTATTTATTTATTTATTTTTGTCTTTTTGAGACAGGGTGTCACCATGCAGCTCACTTTGTAGCCCAGGCTGGTTTCGAACTCCCAATGATCCTCCTACCTCAGCCTCCCAAGTGCTGGGACTACAGTGTGCACCACCACATCCAGCATTCTCCATGCATATTTTAATTTTTACCCATGTGTAGGTTTATTTGTATGTAATATGTGACATTTGCCATTTTAGATTTTGAATTTAACAGAAATGTTACATTATAAACATGGTTTGTAATGTGCTTGGTTTTGTCTAAAATGTTTTAGGTATAGATTTTTGTATACTGATAAACATCAATTTAGATTTAAAACTATCAGATATTTGTATAAGTTACAGTTTACCTTAGTTCTATATGCTGTGGTACTAATTATTAATAACAAAGTTAAGCTCAGAGTAGTGGTAAGTGCCTGTAGTCCCAGCTACTTGGGAGGATGAGACAAGAGGATCTCTTGAGCCCATGAGTTAAAAAGTAGCCTGAACAACACAGCAAACAAACAAAGAAACAAATTATAGTAGCTAATTCTGAGAAAGTAGTCACTCACTGGGGGAAAATGCATAAAACTAAGATCTCATTCTCTTAACACACATACACACACCCCAAAACCAATTCAGAACTAAGTCAACCTGTTAGGGATAGGGTGGGGAAATTAAAGATTACAAGTATATGCTGAAATTATTATTAGTTGTTAGAGGACAGAAAATAAATAATTTTGGGGGGCTGGGGATATAGCTCAGTGGAATAAGCGCCTGCCTAGCAAGCGCAGGGTCCTGAGTTCAATCCCCAGTACTGCCAAAAAAAAAAAAGATTTTTTTAAAAAAATGAAAAAGAAAAAAGACATAAAAAATTAGATGGTTAAAACACACATGTAAATGAACTAAATTTTCTAGTTTAGAGATTATCAAATTGGATTTAGAAAAAAATCTGTGGTGATAGGTAACGTGGCATATGCCTGTAATCTCAGCACAAGGGAGCTGAGGCAGAAGGATCATTGCAAGTTCAAGAACAGCCTGGGCTACAAAGTAGTGAGCTCAATGCCAGCCTAAACTGCATAGCAAGACCCTGTCTCAAAAAATAAAAAAGTGTCAGTATCAAAAACATACCAGTAATTCAGAAGCATACTACCAAAATGTTCAAAAGTTTTATAGAAAATTTCCTAGGAAACAGAAGGAGTATCACTGAACTAGGGTTCACTAGAGAAATGATCAGCAACAAGATGCATGTGGAGATATATTCGTGTTTAAGTGCGTTTGTGAGTGAGGGGGAGGGAGAGGTTATTTTAAGGAAAGGGCTCATGTGGCTGTGGTGGACAAGTCTAAAATCTGCAAGGTATGCATGGAGGTGCACACCCGTAATCCCAGCACTCAGGAGGCTGAGGCAGCAAGACTACTGTAAGTTCGAGGCTAGTCTGGGCTACACCTTGTCTCAAAAAAACAGAACAAAGCAAAACAAACAAAAAGACAAAAATCTGCGGCTAGGCAGACAGGCTGGGGAATGACACTGCAGAGGCGATGTGCTAGTTGATTCCTTTCTGCTTCGGTGAGGTCAGGTTTGTTAGATCTTCAACAACTGCAGGAGGCCTACCTGGTTATGGAGTTATCTTCTTTACTGAATGTCCACCAATTTATATATTAATCTCACCCAGAATAACGCTGGATCAAATACCTACAAACATCCTGAGTAATGTTGGACTAAGTATCTTGGCACTGAGGCCCTGTCAGGCTGATATAAAATTAACCATCATAACAATTTGTTCTACAAAGTCAGCATAATGCTGATACCAGAATCAAGCCAAACAGTACGAGAGTAAAATTATAGGCCCATTTCTCATATTAATGTAGATGTAAAAATTCTAAGCAAAATGTTAGCAAAGTAAGTTTAGTAGCATTAAAAATATACCCCAGTGAAATTATCTCAAGCTGAATATTAGGTTTTCTATAAATTTAATCATATTAAGAGATTAAAAGAAAGAAGCATGTTATTGTCTTTATAGTTGCACAAAAACCATTTAATTATGTTCAACATTCATTTATAGTAAAAAGTCTCAAAAAATCAGGGACAGGAAAGAACCTCCTTAACCTGACAGAGTATCTATTAAAAACATTATACTAAATGTGCAAACATTAGCAGCATTCCCTTCAAGATCAGAGCTGAGAGAAGGCTGCCTACCACTACCATTTGTATTCAATAATATCTTACAGGTCCTGGCTTGTACTGTACGAAGAACATATGCAACATCCTGTTAACCAATAAGGAAAGCAAAAATAACACCATAGAAAATGGACAAAACACACAGATGCATTTTTTTCCTGAGAGGACATGTATATGGCCACTGGAAATATGAGCCGGGTTCAGTAGCACTAGTGTTCACGAGAAAGCAAATCAAGACCACATGAGATATCATTTACAATCATTTGGCAAAAATGAGGCAGTGTGACCTATCAAGTGAGAGCTCAAAGGGAAGCTCAGTGTGTAAGACAGATAAAGGAGAACTCTTCTGGCCGAAGCTGGACGGTGGGAGGAAGTCCAAAGCCCTGGCACGCTATGTTAAGAAGTAGTGTCATGTGGTCTTGCTAAAATACCTACATTGATAAAAACATGAAAAACTGTGACTGACTGATAGCTGTTAAGCCGGTCACTATTTACAAACTGCCACCTCTGGAACATTCATGAAACTCTGTTTTACAGTGGGGCTAGTTTGTAAAAGTGTTATATTCTCTTTTTTATATGGCTTATACAGGGTGTCTCAAAAAAATACCACGATCTACTGATGTTAACAGGCATATATTCAGCACCTGACATGAGCGAGCATTAGTACTGCAGGGAGAGACGGGGACAGAGGACATGAAAGACGGCATTCTAGAGCTTACCCTTAAGGAAGGAGTTTTCAAAACTACTAAATTCATTAAGAAAAGAAAGAACTAGGCTACATCCATTTGGTGATATTTCTGTAAAGTGTTTTCTCTCTAACGGTGGGAGAGATGCCTCATTAGATGATGTTTTTTCTTCTTTTTAAAACAAGCACATTGAGCAGCACAGAGGGCCTAGGCATAGAAACAAGGTAAAGCTCCGAGAATCAAAGTTTACTATGCCAGTTGGACTGGGGTCGGCCCAGTTGTCCCAGCGATGTTGCACATACAATGTGCAGCTAAGTCAACAGAGAAGGGAGGAATTAAACAGAAGTGTTGTTAAGTATGTTACAAGTTATTTTATAAAATAAACAATTCCAAATAAAAATCACAACAGTTGGAATAAAATAACCAACATGCATGGAACCATGAGTAGGTTTTTCTTCTGTGCTTTTTCCTGAGTAATCTTTTTATTTTTTTGGTCTTTTTGAGACAGGGTCTCGCTATGCAGATCAGGCTGGCCTTGAGCTCAGGTTGTAGCCCAGGCTAGTCTCGAACTTGTAATGATCCTCCTGCCTCAGCCTCCCAAGTGCTGGGATTACAGGTGTGTGCCATCACACCTGGCTAGTCTACTTTTTGTTAACTTTACCTTCTGCAACTTCATCTAGTAACACAGTAATTTTCTTGTCTTCTAGTAATCTATCTTTTAAAAATTTCATGAAGATTCCATTTGCCAAACCAGAATGCTGGATTTCAAAAGCTTCTGCTCCTTGACACCTTAAGAACACCAAAAGAAATAGATGAAGTCAGCCGGGCAGAGAAAGACAAACACCACATGTTCTTATACATGGAAGAGAAAACAACCACACACATAGAAGCAGAAGGCAGAATGGTGGTTACCGGAGGCTGGAATGCGGGGGAAATGGGAAAATATTGGTCAAAGGGCAAAATGCTTTTGTTGGGTAGGCAGAATAAATGGAGAGCATCTGGAGTGATTAGCTTGATTCAATCATCCCACATCATATACATATATCATAGCATCCACTACTATATGCAATTTAATTAGATAATATGCAATAAAAATAAATTTAAAAGAAAGAAGAATGTGAAGAAGCAAAAGCTTGCCGCAAAGGTATATATACATACTAATGAGCCTGAACCTTGCTGTCTCCTCTAAGAGTTAATCTTTCATCAGGAACTAAATGCCTTGGTGCTTAGTGATAAGATGCCAAGTCATGAAGTATTAAAGTCAATTATAAAAAGCTTTGTGCCAAGAATACTGAGGAGGCAAATTTATGCCCAGGTGTCCATGGATGCTTCTAGGTTTCTAACACACAGTCAGAAAGAAGGCATCAAAGGGTAAGGCGTTTCAGCACAAGCACGAAGTGTCCTTACGTGGCATATCCAAACACGATATTGGCAGTGACTTTTAGCGCATCCAGGATTGGAATGGTATCATCATAGTCATTTCTATTTAAGAGTGGGAGGGGGGGAGAGAAGGGCAGAGCAAACGCATAACATTAAACAGAATTCTCTAAGAATATAATACAATAAAAATATTATTTTTGTATATATAATTTAAAATGACAGATTTTAAATCTTTCATCTAGTCAGCTACATACTTATCAAAATTACTCAGGGTTCCTACACTATGAAGAAAGCAGTCATGTCCTTCCCTTTGTAGGAGGAGTTGGATCTGAATGCTAGCACTGGATTTTGGTTGTAAATCCTGAGCATGCAAAAAATAGTAAAGCCTGGAGCAATAATCACTGCTTCTGTTCCTTAGTGATTCAATGACAAACAAATGGAACCCAACCCCTCGGCATCTGCTTCAGCTATGTATTTACAAGAGCAGGACTGACTGGTGACCAACCACACATCTTATGGGTGTGGTTTTAATAATTCCTGGAGGAAAATGGAGTGAGTGTTACAGACATGCACAAGCATTGTGGAGAATTGATTCCTTGTAGCATGAGTAGACACCCATTCCTTTTAGTTCTTCATTTCTGCTTTACTGTAAACAAGAATGGAGTTAAAAATACATGTGAAAAATATATTCCTCTAGATTTCTTCTTTCGGTTTCAATGTACATAATCAGCAATTGTGAAACTCCAATGGTTGCTGGTGTCTCACAATTTGCCTTATACTTGGCAATGTTGCTGTTCAACTCCAATGACTAGGGCCAGGGACATGGCTCAGCAGCACAGGATCTTACTGCCAAGTGCAAGGTCCTGAGTTCGATTTCTGGTGGCACAAAAAAAAGGTGTGTGTGGGAGAATGAAACCAACAATTGTTCAAAAGAGATAAGAAGTTTTACCTTTTCCGACACATATCCAACAAGAATACATTCAGTCCAGTTTCTTTTTCTTGCATCAACTTCAGTATATTTTGTACACACAGACAATTTTCAGACCTATATGGGTTTGGAGCGTCAACAGGGACCATAAAGCTGTTCCCAAAGTTTTCATAACCATGTCCTGCATAATACAGTAAACCTGAAATGAAAAAGAGAGGTATTAACTCAAAATCTAATTTGAATATACCTTAGAAAACTTTAAAAAATATGACTTTTTTTTGAAGTTGATGCAAGCATATTTAAGAAATACAGCCAGGTATGGTAGTGTATGCCTCTAATCCCAGCACTTGAGACTCTGAGGCAGGAGGATCACTGCAAATTTGAGGCCAACCTGGGCTACACAATGACCTGGACTATATAGTGAGTCTCAAGGCAAACAAACAAACAAACAAACAAACAAACAAACAAACAACCCCTCCCTTGCCAAAGAAATATTCAAATACATAGTCAATATTAATTTGTACTTTAAATTATTTTGGCAATAGTCTTCAGTTGAATTCTGTATTTTAAAACATTAAGATGTTATCTGAAGTGTATTCTAGTTCATAAAACTAACACATTTGTAATCAGAGGTATGAAATGGAAAGCAGAGAAGGGGCTTAGTAAATATTTAATGGTTGAACAAGCAAATACAATTCAAGATTCTTAATATCATTAGCCACTACGGTAATGCAAATCAAAACTATAGTAAGACACCACTTCATACTTAGTAAGAGAGCTATAATAAAAAAAGAGACAAGTGTTGCTAAAGATGTAAAGAAACTGGGACTCATTTACTTCTGGGAGGAATATAAACGGTACAGGAACTTTGGAAATAATTTAGTGGTTCCTCAATAAGTTAAACACAGAATTAGCATATAACCCAGCAATCCCACTACCAGGTATATGCACCCTAGAGAACTGGAAACTTATGTCCCCATAAGAATGTGCATACAGATGCTTACAGCAGAATTATTCATAGTATCAAAAGGTGAGCTGGGTGTGGTGGTGCATGCCTGTAATCCCAGCACTCGGGAAGCTGAAGCAGGAGGATCATTGTGAGTTCCAGGCCAACCTGGGCTATGTAGTGAGTTCAAAGATAGCCTGTACTACATAGTGAGATCTTGTCTCCAAAAAACAAAACAAAACAAAAAAACCTTTCAGATTTTTCCTTACCCTTATCTAACAGTGTGTGAAATCTTGAAGGTTTTTGTTCAATTAAAACTTTTACTTTGAGAACCACTAGCAATTCTGCCAAGTTTGCCTCATATCAATCTAATTATAAATGAAAGGTTAAATTTAGGAATTTTTAAAGTGTAGTAATTTGGAACATGTAAAAGCCAAGTTGCTCCTTTTTGTTCATCACATGCTAAAACACATCTGGCAGTCAACACAATGTCATGGTAAGCACAATCCTGTGAAATACAGTTCAAGCGAGCTCAACAGGTTGCCTTCCCAAATATGATGTCATACACATTAAAATATATTAGTGAGGAAATTCCTTACTACTGACAGCCTATTCTCTTTTAAAATTCTTCACTAGATAGGCATTGTTTGTTGTTAACACACTTAAGAGAGAATTGAAAAACCATTAAAATTTACTGCTATAATTTCTGTAGCAGAGCATCTTGAGTCATATCTATATAAAATTTTAACTTACAAATGAATAGGCCTAGCATATAGTTCAATGGTAGAATGCTTGCTTAGCATGCTCATAGCACGAGGGTCAATCTCTAGCACTGCAAAAAAATTAAAAAAAAAATTTTTGTATACCTCCTTCACCATTTCCTTTTTTTTTTTGAGACAGTGTCTCACTATGTAGTTCAGGCTGGCCATAAGCTCACTTTGTAGCCCAGGCTGGTCTCAAACTTGCAACAATCCTCCTGCCTCAGGCTCCTGGGTGCTGGGATTACAGGAGGCATGCCCTACCACGCCTAGTCATTTCCTTGTTAAATTCTAATTTCCACTAAAAAACTAGAAAGATTACATGAAACAGTTAGAAAAAAAAAAACAAGGATAATGTACATTCTGTTATAACTTTTATATTAAAAAAAACCCCATATGGTAGTTTATATATATGAATGTATCCTTTGCTATTTGGTAATTAAACTTTACAGTAGAGTTTTTTTTTTTTAAGTCTTTTTGTCTTTTTCAGACAGGGACTTGCTATGCAGTTCAGGCTGGCCTGAGCTCACTTTGTAGCTTACGCTGGTCTGGAACTCACAATGATCCTCCTGGCTCAGCCTCCCAAATGCTGGGATTACAGGTGTGCACCCAACACACACTCAGCTCCTACAGTAGCTTTTGTAGTCAATAAAATAATAAAATCATGAAAGACAGCTAATAATTCTAGTTTCTTACTATATTGTTTTGATAACAATGAATGTAAAAGCAAAAACAAGCTAGTGGAATGAAGATCAAATTTATCCTTCTATCAGAAAAATAAAACTCTTAAATACAAAGTGTTCATTTTACCTTTATCTGATTTTCTACTCAAACTAACTTGTACAACGAGAACAACAGTAGATAATTATAATAAATGTCTTACCATACACTCCTTTGTCTAAAAGTAGTAAAAATTCATCCACAGCATTACGCATCTCATACTCGGTTAGATCCAGCAACGAGACGACTTTGAAATCCAGCTGTCTTAACAGGTTGGTCAGTTCATACACGTCCACCAAGGGGGCTTTCAGCCTGGGGTGCTCCCAGTAATTCATGTTTCCTATCAGAAGCGCAACTTTGTCTTTCGCTGTAAAAAAGGGGAGAATGTGAAGAGGAATGCAGAACTAAAGGAGAAGGTAAAGATTAAAATTTGTGGAAATAGTACCGTACGAAGTCTGCTAAAGGCTACACTAATTTCAAATTAAGATTTCATTATTAATTTCATTTTAGCTCTACTACTTTATATAGCAGACCAATACACTGAGGAACACATGATATATCAAAATATCAAATAGCTGAAATTAAAGTTGTGAATGCTTCAGAACCAGGCAGAAGGTATTTGTTAGCTGTATATGAAACAGAACAGAAATGGAATACTAAAAAATTAAAGAATATTCAGCTAAACTTTTGGAGCCCATTTCAACAAGAAATATTTATAATCAGGTCCCCATCAAATTAGGTTGTTCCTGTTTTGAAAAGAACAGAAGAGGAAAAATCCAAAACAAAAATCACCCAGAAGAGGGATAGGAAGAAGACACATCAAGGCAAGTGAGGGGAAAGGTCTGAGAAATGCTGGAACTCCACAAGGACTGTGTTGCTCTGCAGTAACTGCATGGATGGACTATCTTCTCTTAGCTTCTTTTACAAGTACTTCCTACTGGGCTGCCTTGAGGCTGCTTGAGGGACACATGAAGACTTTCTGAATGAATGTCTTTTAATAGCTCATTTTCTGAATTTAGTGGTGTGAGACTGCTCAAAGATAGTTTTTTTTTTAATGGTGGTACTAGGGGTTGTACCCAGATCCAAGGCCTTCATACTTTTTGAGGCAGGGTCTTCCTAAATTGTCCAGGCTGGCTTCAAACTGTGATCCCCTATCTCAACCTCCCAACTAGTTGGAATTATAGGTGTGACCACCACACCCATGTAGGTTTTGACAGAAACAGTGGGGAACAGGGCAAAAGATCTGTACATATGCCTTAAAAAGATCAGTTAGCCTTGGCCTGCCCTAAACAGCTTACAGCTGAATACAGCTTAGTGGTGAAGAGGCGCAACGCCATACCTTTCTCTGAAGGTCTGGGGTGGGACCAGAGAAGAACCTACTGAGCTGCCAGCCATAACAATGTAGCACATATAGTTACATATAGGGTATGATACTTGATAAGGGGATAAATAGTTATGCTACTGGCTCGCATGTTACTTCACAGTTCCCACAGTTAGTTTATTTTTAAAGTTATTGTTAAAAGTATATTCCTTCTAGTTAATATAAAACATCTATTGTATAACAGTATGCTATGTTACACTGGCAGCAGGCTCATACAATCTCCTTTTTGTTTACTGTTGTCTCTTGATTGCATTGGGGCCACAATGGGTAACTGACCTAATGACACATTTGTCAGAAAATATCCTCAGTGTTAGGTGACACAAACTGTCTCTGGAAAAGAACAATACAGTTTATAGAAGGCAAGGGCTGAACAATCTTAAAATGTCTTAAAGTGTATTAATTCTGAAGCATAATGATAACTAATAACTCTTCTAAAATCTTGCCAGTGGGCATTTTTAATAGCTCCTAAAACATCTTAAGGTATATTTTGAATTTAATGTTAAGCATCTTACCTTGCCCAAACTACTGTGTGAAGCAGCTCCTGGATGCCAGGAGAACTGGGGTGGATTTAGAACACAGAGGCAGAAGCTGTGGTTGAAATAAGAGCTGACACTCACTCCAGGAAATTGGTGTAGAAATGGAAAGGAAGAGTCAGACTTCAGAGACAGGACACAGAAAGAAAGAATAAAATCTGAATGAGAAGATGAGAAGGAAAAACAAAGGGAACTTCAAAACAGCATCTACATATGCAATTTTAGGTAAGAAATGAAAGAAATTTTTTATAAAAACATTTATTGTAAAAGCCACCCACAGTTTTTCTCTTTTTTTTCACCCACAGTTTCTTGATGATAAACCATTTATTGGAAAAAGGAAGCAAGGGGCTAGGCATGTAGCTGAGTGGTGCAGCATGTGTTAACATGTATGAGGCCCTTAGTTCAATCCCTAGGGTGCGTGCGCGTGCACACACACACACACACAGCCTGTAGATCACATAATAGGACAGTAACTCTTATTTTTAATTTTTTTTGTCTTTTTGAGACAGGGTATCACCACTGTGCAGTTCAGGATGGCCTTGAACTCACAAGGATACTCCTGCCTCAGCCTCCTGAGTGCTGGGATTACAGGCATGTACCATCATGCCTGCCAACAAAAGTCTTCAGAAAGATATTTTAACTACATGATCCTAAATATCTTCTACAGTTTAGTGCACTGTGTTTTTCAAAAACTATTGTAGAATTATAGCATTCATTCCATATCTAACAATTCTCGTTATTATGTAATTTTTCCAAAATGGGTTATTATTCCCAAGCATTTAGAGAAGAGCTTGGTAGATATTAAGTGCTAGTACATATTTGTTACATGAAAAAAATTTTGGGGTATTTGTCAACTTTTAAGTATTAGCATCAAATCTGACTGGCTGATTATATACTCGTTAATCTAAAATTTTTAGTTTTAAATTTTTAAATGACTTTCCATGTTCCACAAACTAAGGTCCAAGGTACTCTGTTTGGCATACAAAGCCATTTCCATTCTAAGCCCGCCTATCCAGTGGTGCTAAGAGACGGCTGCCAAGGAACAAGGTCCCCTTGCTCTCATACGGTACTGTCAGCTCCATCCCTGACTCTGGCTTCTCTGAGAACATGATGTGGTACGACACTGCCAGTTCTGCATCTTCCTCTTAAGTCTTGACAGCTTCCACTTTTAGGATCCAGTCATGATGTAAAGAAAGCAGATCAGTCAAGAAGGGAGAAGAAACATGGAGGGAAGCCTTACAGTAATCCTTATTAAGATACTAGGTATGCAAGCAAAGCCTCCTTGGATGTGGTAGTCCCCATCGCCAACTGACAGTAACCACTTAAGAGACTAGTACAAGAACTATCTGCTGAATCCAGCCAACCCACAGAATCGTGAGCAATACTAACTGCCTGGAGAGATGGAACCCTCTATATCCCCAGTACTGAGAGGTCAAGGCAAAAGGATCACAAGTTTGAGCCTAGCCTGGGCAACTTAGAGAGAGCCTGTCTCAAAACAAAAAGTTAAAAAAAAAAGATGGGGATGTGGCTGAGTGAAAAGGCTCTGCAGTACGGGGGTGGGCACTGGGGCTGTGTAGGTAAATAGGAAGGCCCTAAATTCAATCCCAAGTACTATAAAAACAAACAAACCAAAATAACAAAAAATGGATGCTCTGTTGATCTGGTGAGCCTTCACGTTTTGGAATAAGGCTATTCACCAGCAGGTAACCACAGGCCAGTGCCCACTAGTTCTTCTACAGGACATTGCCTGCAGCAGTGCTGACTTGCTTGTTCCTCAAGCGCACCACCCAGTACATGCCTCTGTTCTCACCGCGCTTCACTTGGGCTTTGCCACTTCAGCCTTCTCTGATTCTCCAGACAAATCTGATCACCATTTTTCTATGAATGTCTTCTAGATTTCTTACCTGTGTCTACTATGCCATGTGCCATACACCTATTTTTATTACAGCATATAATGTATTATTCATTTAATATTGGCTTCTTTTATTAAGATTGCAATGTCCCTAGCTCAGGAATCAAGGTTTGTTCTCTAACTTAATAAAGGGTGGCATAGATGAAGCAGCTGATGGATGTTTGGTGGGCTGCATGATGAAAGTTGGCCAGATATGCAGTTTATCTTGTTTTTCTTTCAATTAGGACATGTTTGAGAAATGGTACCTGACATAACTAACAAAGCTATGGAACCAGAGAGATCTCAGTATCAGTCCTGGCTCAAGCCCTAAATTATATAATCCTGAGCAAATTTTATTAAACACAGTTTTAAATGATCATCCACAAAAAAAATAAGAAAAATATCTACATCTCAGGTTGAATTATACATTTCACTTCAGGTCTGAATTATACACCTCATCAAGTAATACTATTTATTAGTATTACAAGTAACTACACTAACATTAATATACTTGGTGTCACTACAAAACCATCTTCAACAGTAAACCCAGTTACACTTGGGCTTTGTCCCTTTGCATACTCACAGACGTACATGTGTTTCTTACCGTGCAGTACAGGGGACAATAGCTATGGCTTTGTTCAGCACACTATTTTAATGGATCTTTCTTACCAGGTGAGATTTGGGGCTCTAGGGCAGCACGGCTTATATCCAAATGTCCCCCAAGAGCCTCATGCACTCATACGTGGGGCTTCTGGAGAGAGACTGAGTAACGGGGGCAATACAGAGGACTTCCTGTGCAGATGTGGGGTCCGGCGAGCAGAGGCAGGTCACTGGGGGTGTGACCGGGAAGGGCCTATCGCCCTCCCCAGCTTGCTACGGCACTCTGTTTCCTGGTCACCATGATGTGAGCGTGTTCCTGTGCTATGTCCCTCTGCCACGCCGTGCTGTCCTGGAGCCAGTTGACCACGGACTAAAAATGTGAGCCAAAATAAAACTCTTTCCTTTAAGGTATGGGTGTTGGACATTGTGTCTCAGCAATGAGAAAATAATTAAGATATAGAGGAAAGATACTGGAAGTGGAATACATGAAAATTTACTAGTAGGAATGAAATATAGCCTATTTTTTTAAAAAAAGGGCAATAATCTATAATCTTATGCCTTCTTCAACATCAATGGCCTTTCTCTTCATTGTTGCTCAATACCGTGATCAAATGCTATCATCTAAGCTGCCCCACCTCTGAAATACATTTTTTCTCAGTAACCATAACAACCTCCTATTCTGCAACAGTTTTGATATTACTTTTTTTTCCAACTTGGTGAACTCTTTTAATCTGCCGATTCCTCGTTTTCTGCCATTTATCTACCTTTTTAAGGCTGTTTGCCTATGCAGTCTTTATCCCTTAATTAATTTCTCCAAATTCCAACTGTTTTGCTCACTCTGAATATGCCCTATAAATCTCTGTCTACCAGTGTCTGGCACTAAGACAGGAACAGAAGAAGCAGTTCTCAGCTTGCCTTCTCTGTTTTAAAGCTGCGTTTTGCTACAGAACAATCATGTAGCTTATCTGTACCATTATAAATTCTTAGTTTTTAAAAGTTTCAGTTTGTCCATACTCTTTCACTTGTAGACAACAGTGTTCATTTCCCTCAGTCATAAAACCTTTATCACAGGCCAAGTTCGATGTTCAGCCCTACACTTTTCCTCAATCCCTTAAGCAGAACAGCCTAGGAAGGAAAGTCCCATTTTACTGGACTTGAAATGTCAACTTCCTAACAGATCTGTCTATATTCCTCACCAATTTCTTCTTCCCTCTACCGTCAGGGGAAAACAAGTGTTGACATTCTGATTAAGTCAAATTTCCCCTTTTTCCTCTTGGTCCAAATCCCTAACATCTTCAATAGGAACTTGTTCCATGAATTGTCCTCTCTTTGCTAGAACATGCTAACCTCTAATAATCTCAGGAGATCCCTCCTTCTAAGTGGAAATAGTATCATATATTCCCTACATTTCACAGAACTTTGAATATATGTCCCAGGTAGTTAATCATGGATCACCATTTTTTCCCAACAAATTAATGTGTATGCTGTTTTTAGTTGCTTACTTCTGAATCGCCCTGAACCCACTAACTTAACACATTGGAATCCACATTTGAATCCCCGTATAACTGTCGTGGTTTGGGGTTTTGCAAGGGGAACAGTATAATAATATAGGACATATATTTTATAAGATTATTTATAATAGTTACCTGAAGAATTGTATACAAAAAGAGAGGGCAGGAAATCTGTCCATGCACTAAAGATGAAAGAATTCAGAGGGCTGGATCCCATGGTAATATCCTGCATGAGTCCAGCTGAAGAACTAGAGCCCAAAACAATGCCTCCTATGAGTTCAACTGGAGGCCCATGACAATGTTTCATGCAGACCTGTTTCATAGATCTGTGCTGGGAAGGCCCAAAGGTCAGTGGTGGGAAGCTAGAAAGTCTATGCCAGCAGGACGAAGGATCTGTGCTAGCAGGCTGAGGGATCTGCACTGGAGCCAGTAAGCAACGCTCAAAGTAAGAACCAGAGTTCTCTTAAAAAGTACTACAGGCATCCTCAGCAACAGTGAGGTCCTGAGATCTGATGATGAGTAAAGCTAGGTTCCCATCAGGAAAGCCAATGTGACAAACTTCTCCAGGAGACTGAGCAGTGCACCATCCTCCCCTCCAAAGCCAGGAAGTGATGCTCAAAGTGAGGACCAGAGCTCCCCCAAAGTGAAATGCAGCCACTCTCAGTGACAACGAGGTCCTGAGCTCCTCCTCCAATGAGAATAGCTGAGTTCACCAGGAAAGCCAGCACGACAAACTCCTCTAGGAAAACCAACAGCTCCCTACAGCTTCCCAACAGCTTCCAACAGCTTCCAACAGGCTCCCAACATCTGCTCCACAGCTTCCTTCATTTTGCCTCTTATGCTGCTGGCAACAACCCTCAGGTGAACTTCCCACACCCAGCACCCCTGGTTCAGTTCAGCTGGGTGTTACAAACTGACCACTAGCTGTCAATCCACCACAATAACTCAGTTACTGAAATTTAACATTTCACCAAAGTCATCAGATCACCTCTTTAGTAGCTGAACCTAGTGGACACGTTTGAGAAATTATTTTATCAACTTCTGCTGGGATCAAGGTGTCAATTATTTCTACTTTTTTTAAAGGTTAATCTGGTAAAGTTTTATGGTATGAATGTCTTAGATTTTCTGTTTCCTCGGTTTTCTCTCATATTTTTTTCTCCAGGGCATTCTTTAAATGCAACTACTTATTTACCTCTTGTCCTAAATCCTCCTCTTCCTACTGAAGATGGGAAAGCAGACTCTAAAGCTTACTGCAACCTCTGTGGTGCTTTCCTAATCTCTACCAAGAGGTAGTATAAATAACTTTTCCTTCTCTTCCACTTATGCAACATACACATCTTTTTATTTATGTGTTTATTTACATGTTCCCAGAATACAAAATCACTCTATAGAAGTTAACTTGGCCCCAGAAATGGAATTTGTAATCTTTTTTTTTTTTTTTTTAGTGGTACTGGGGATTGGACGCAGGGCCTTGATGCATGCTAGACAAGTGCTCTACAGCACAGCACACTCCAGCCCTTTCTAAATGTTTGAGACAGGGTCTTGCTAAGTTGCCCAGGCTAGTCTTAAACTTGAGATTTTCCTGCTTCAGTCACCCCAGTAGCTGGGATTACATGGATGTGCCATCACACTCAGCTAGTTTGTAATCATTTCTAAGCCTCTTCTTCTATAATTTCTTTTACAAATATTAAATATAAAATTTGGTCCCAATGTTATTCAAATGTTTATAAAAGCAATCAAATTAAAAAGGCTTAAATCCCTTCATGGTCATCATAAAATACAGTTAAATACCATAATTGTATGTAATTATGCATTTTAAATTCTACTCACCCAAAGACTGGTCAGTTGTTTGCTCTTTATTGTCTACACCAAGATAAAAAAAGATGTTATTAAAAATATTTTCAGAGCTAAAGATATAAGAAAAGCAATCAATAAAAACATCACCAGCATCATTAAAGTCCAGTAGAAGGGCAGTTACTAGAGATTCGAAAGGGAAGCAGGAGCGGTGAGAAGGCAGACAATGGGCACTAAAACAGAGGCAGAAAGTAGTTCTACTGCTGCTTAGCACAACAGGGCAACTACAGACTCTAACAATTAAAATTAACAATAACAGGAGGGTTTGAAGGTTCCCCAAACATGGAGGAGATAATATTGAGGAGACGGCTATGCTAATTATCCACATACAATCCTTACACATTGTATACATGTATCAGGTAACAGCACTGCACTCCATGAATAAGTGCCAATATAAGCCAATTAAAAAATTTTAAAGGAAAAATAATAAAGATGCCAATAGTTAACTTACAATTTTAAGATTTTCAGATTTTTAAAAATAAAAACATACAAGGACAGATAGAATTGGAATCAAGGTGAGGTAATAACTTCGGTAACCGACCAACATGGGGTAATAATCTTTAACATTCTAGTAGCAAGTACAATCCAAAAACAGTGATGATATTCAGAGTAAGTAGCAGCGGCAGCTGTTGACGCTTACAGACACGTTAGGTGGCACGACTCTACATCTTTTCTATCAGAGTTAGTTAACCTTGCTCCTCCCTGCCAGGTATGTTATTATTAGCTGCATTATATGGATAAAGAAACTGAGGCAGAGAGCAGTTCAACTGTCCAAAATTTTCTTTTTTTGGCCTTTTTGAGACAGGATCTTGCCATGCAGTTCAGGCTGGCCTTGAGCTCTCTTTGTAGCCCAGGCTGGTCTCAAATTCACAATGATTCTCCTGCCTCAGCCTCCCAAGTGCTGGGATTATAAACGTGCGCCACCATGTCTAGCTTGTCCAAAATTCTTAAGGTAGTAATAGCAAATCTGGAGTCTAAGTTAAGGAGTCTCATTCCAGATTCTTGTTTTTGTTTTTTCCTTCTTTCTTTCCCCTTTGTGATATGTGGGGTTGAATCTAGGGCCTTCACATTGAACTATATCTGCAGCCTTTATCTGAGACAGGGTCTCACTGAGTCACTAAGTTGCTTGGCTTGAACTTGGAATTCTCCTGCCTATGCTCTCACCATTATTCTACAAAATACAAAATCCCTCTTCCCCTCATGTACCACCAGGAAGAGATGCAGGGAAACAGCGGTCTGTGGTGTGCTCACTACCACAGAGAGGGTAATTCTGTTTGCATGTTTAGTAACATAAACAGGCTGTGGGAGTCGATTACATAGATTCTCCACATTTCCCTCTTTTGCAAATTCATTTCTGGTATCTTTGAATCTTGAGGAGTAAGGCAAAGGGGCCAGGAAATTTCAGAAGCTTAGAGGTGGGCATATGCAAAATTTTTTGTGAAGTAACTTTAAAGGGTTTGTTAAAGAAGAGCAAGAAGTAACTAATTTAGGGAAAGGGCTTCTAGCTAGACCAGGATGGTTCAACAGTTAGCAGTACAGGATGCTTGAATCAAGTCTCAAATGAGGCTTTGTATGAACTCTAGGATACTCCAGTAAGGAGAATGACGTGTTGGTAATGGTGGCTTTTTGTTTTCCTTAATTTACTTATATATAATCAGTACAGACCAAATAGCACTTGCAATAGCAGATGTTTATTAACCAAACATGAAACTAGGTAAACTGGGGCTGGAGGTGTAGTTCATAGTGCATGTTAGTATATACAAGGCCCTGGGTTCAATCCCAGAACTGGAAGAAAAAAGGAAGAAAAGAAAGAAGGGACAAGAGAATAAAAGAATCTAAGCAAACTAATTATGGTGCTAAAATAATAAAGAGAGCAAGGCTTTCTACAAATATTAAGTAAGTGTCTTGCTAATATATTCTTTTCTTGCAGGTACTGTACCATGAGCTATACCCCTGGCCCCTTCCTGTTTTTTTTTTTTTTTTTTTTTTTCTTTTTGAGAGGGTCTCACTATGCAGTTCTGGCCTTGAGCTTACTTTGTAGCCCAGGTGGGTCTTGAACTTGCAAAGATCCTCCTCAGCCTCCTGAGTGCTGGGATTACAAGCGTGCGCCATCATGCCTGGCTTCTCTCTTTGTTTCTTTTTTTTTAGTACTGGGACTTGAACTCAGGCCCGTGCACTTGCCAGGCAGGTGCTTGTGCCTCTGAGCTATATCCCTGACCTCCTCTATATTCTTATAAAATTTTATTTTCAAATTTATTCACAGGTTCTATCATAGTGTTTCACAGTGCCCACAGCACCATATTGATGTCCTCTGTCTGTACATATCCCTCACTACTGACATCCCTTTTGTCTCAGTTAAAGGCTTTCCCTTTAACTTAGCGCATAAGCAATCTGTTCTAATTAAAATCGGCCTTGACAGTTCTGCATACTCCTGCCAACAGTCAATCTGTTAACGGTCACTGACCAACCAATGTGCACAGTGCCAAGTATTCTCACTTTGCTTCAGGTGAAGGAACCTACCCAACTACTTCAGATATACTCTGAGCAACAAGGGCTGAGGTGTGACCAGTTCAGAAATAAGGCCTGTCACTCTTTCACACATGCTTCCATCTTCCAAATTAAAGATCATGCACTCTCCCCTTTGTACGATATAAGGAGTAACACATAATGATAAAAACATTGGCATTTTATATTGTTCATATTATGTTCTACCTTTGTGGTTTTATAATCAAGAATATTTTTGTTTCACTTGCATGAAACTGAAGTTCATAACAATTTCAACCTTAAATTATAAACAAAAAAAATGTTACTAGGATGAGTACAGCAAAGAAGTCTCTAACTATTGTATTCAACAAGTTAAAAATCTAAGACCAAACCAGTTTATACTTGTATTACTCACCAGGATGGCCAAAATTATGTAGTTCATCTGAAATGAAATGAGAGAAAATAGAATAAATAATCTCTCAGCACAAACAAAATAAGACTAATAAAACTGATCAATTTAGAACTTCTTAAATTAAACGAAGAAGCCATGCAAATACTCAGAAGAACACTGTTGTAAACATCAACATAATTTAGGACTTCCAAGCTATTGTTGTGTTTATTAAATTATGAAAAGATAAACTCATTCATTATATGCTCAAAGTTTATTCTAGCTGATCAATTCAGGGGCAAAAATGGCCACGAGATAGGTCTGTCTGTAGCCTCAACTATTAACCTGTTGAAACTAATTAATAATCTTAATCTTTTTAATTTTTTGGTCTTTTTTGAGGCAGGGTCTTGCTATGCAGATCAGGCTGGCCTTGAACTCACTTTGTAGCTGAGGCTGGCTTCAAATTCACAACAATCCTCCTGCCTTAGCCTCCCAAGTGCTGGGATTATAGGCGTGTGCCACCACATCCAGCTCTCAATCTTTTTTTTTTTTGAACCTTTAATTTTAGAATGTAAGATTAACAGAATTATTTCAGGATAGAGCAGAGGAGGTTCCTGTATATCCCAAACCTAGTTTCTCTACTATCTTATGTTTATATATTTATCATGACTAACGAACTGTTCAAATTCCTTTCTCATTGCAGGACTCTATTTAGGATACCACATGCATTTACTATGATTCCTTAGGTTTGTCTTGATTATAACAGTTGCTTAGATACTCCTTGTTTTTCATGACCCTAACATTTTAGAGTAGTAACTGGTCAGGTGTTTTGTAGAATGTCCCTTAACTGGGATTTGTCTGATGTTTTCCTCATGGTTATTCATGGTTTCTCAAGGTGTGATGTTCTTTAGAGAGGCAGACTGGTTTCAAATTTAACTTGTACTCCTTGTGGGTTTTCTTTTCTTTTTTTTGGTCCCGGGAAGCACACGTGTGCAGGACCTTACACTTGCCAAGCAGGTGCTTGTGCTGCGGAGCTATATCCCTGGCCTCTTGTGGGTTTTCTTACCATGTCTAAAGGACAGTTAAATAATTCAAGTAAATATCAATGACATTATAGCTTCTATTTTTTCTTTACAAATTTTGTGACAATGAAAAGCAATATTAACACTATATTGCAAAAATTATACTACATATAAAGTATTATAGAAGAACTTTATATTCTCAACACATGAGAGTCTTAAGTGGCATCAACCAGTGCAAGGGCTATGCACAGGTTCTCCTGCCTCCGGTATTACGGACTAGACTCACTCCCAGTTGCTTAGGTCAGCACTTTCTTCCACTTGTCTTCAACGAGGTTGTTTCATATATTTGTAACACACTTAAATGCTTCTTTCATACTCTGCACTCCATCTTGGACCACCTTCACACCTACTCATGATTTTTAAATTGTACATGTGTTTTCACCATTACAGTTATACAGACTGGCTTCAGAGTTTCCCTGAAACCCTCTGTACTTCATCTACTTAAGCTCACTCTGTGCTAAACCAAGAAACTTTAACGAAATACAAATATTAAATAGAGGCTGTTGTGTTCTACAGGTTAAAGAAAGGAATAGTATAAGATACTGTTCATAATACATGTCAGTCTACATTCAATTTAAAAAAATTTCAATTTAGGTAAGTTTTTTTGGGAAAAAAGTTGCATCTGTTTTTTCCATTTGAAACTTTTGGATTAACATCACTAGACTTTCATCTCTCTGTTTTTCAATAGAGTTATTTGAAAATTATTGTTTAAGGTTTTGCCACTCAAAAAAAATCAGACAGTGAATTGTGTAGGTGTAGAAGCAGCATCATATGCATCAATCTGAAGGTGAACAGTGGTGCTCACTTAATTTATTCTTAGAGGTCTCTAATGTTAGGAAGTTTTAAAAACCATGCAATTAGGCCAAAAGAAGTAAAGAAAAAAGAAAAAAATATATGTATATACAAGATAGTTAAGATTGTTACACAGCTAGTTTCTCTTAGTTTACTAAAAAGAAAGTTTTGTGCTAATATTATATAGACAAGATATCATGCCTGTATCTTCTACTCTGAATAACTACTAAGAAGATAATAATATATAATGTATCAACTATTGTAACTGTCCTAATAACCTGTCTTGAAATTTGGTTAAATTGTTATGTTTCTCTTTTTTTAAAAGGAAAGAACAACTGGGATGGGGGAAGGAGAAAAGGAATACACACGAGATAGCTAAGATAATGGTACTACTAATTTCTATTGGTTTATTGAAAGGAATAGTTAATCCTTAACTGATCAATCTCACATGCCTATATCTGGTGATCTGAGCAACTACTTTGAAGATAACAATATGTAATATAACAACCATTGTTAACTTCCTGTCATCTTGTTTTGAAGTTCTGTATTGTTTTGTTTTTTACTCTATTTAAAATGAGATACAAAAAATAATTATTTTTATCAAGTGTTGTCAATACACGATTATTTATTTTTAAATAAATTAGTACATATTAAGAAAAAAAATCATGCAATTAGGCAAAAAGGAAAAAGAGAGTTGGGCGTGGTAGCGCAAGCCTATAATCCCAACAATTGGGCAGCTGAGGCTGAGGCAGGAGGATCACTGTGAGTTCAAGGCCACCCTGGGCTACATAGCAAGTTCAAAGCCAAAGGGAGATGCTGTCTCAAAAAAACCACAAAACCAAATAACAAACAAAAAAAGGGAGTAAGAGAGGAAGAGATGGTCGATCAAGATTTCTTCACCTGGCTTTCCTCATGTAGTTAATAGATTATGGGACTGGAGTTCTCTTATGTGACAATTTCCATTTACAACTATGTATCAGGAATTCTAGAATTTCCAAGTGACACCACAGAGATATGAAGTAAAGGAAAAACAGGAAATGTAAGATTTAACAGTATTTTCTTACTCAATCCAAGCAGAGCCTAAGGTTATACGAGTTTGAAGAGGCAGCAATTGAAAAAATACTTTGCTATTTATAAACCAATGTGACATCACACGAAGAGAAAGTGATATAAGTTTAATATTTATCATTGTATCATTATAATTTAAGTACAATGCTTTGGTTATTTAAAAGAAGTTAGATGTTTATACTGAGATAAATTTTCAGTTTTGTTCACATATTGTGGTAAGGGTGACATAGAGGATAAGTCTATAGCCTATCAGCTTCAAAACAGCCTTATTAATATTACTTTCAGTATACTTAATATTTGATAAAACATGTCAAACAATAAAGCTGTCCTGAAACTTTTACAGAAACCATATCTGCATTTGAGAGGCATCTTACAAGGTAAAGAATAAAAAATATCCATAGCTATTTATTGTATAAATTTATGAAGATAAAAATGAACTTTTAATCTTTAAAGTTCATTATTCAAAATATGTTGTACAAGAGCTTGCTTTTCTGTGCACTACAAACTGAACATTACTTGTATGAGTTGTGTGTCAGTTTAATAATGGCAATTTATAGAACTTCAAGACTTAAGATTAAACATCCTTCAATTGAAATAGTAGCACTAGTATTTTTTCCATCGCTGCACTCAGTAAGTTAGAGCACTCCACCATTTCCCAGAGTAATTAGCATGCAGAGGCTTGGTCTTGAACCGAAGAATTATACTACCTTCAGTGCACTCCACTGCCTCATCTGTTCTTCCTTGTTTCAGAGAAAACAAATTGGATATTATAATTCATGACCTTAGGAAGGGCACCCATTAAGTGAACAGCAAGATAAATATCACAGAAATATGCTGGCAAACCAAATAACATGCATCAAAATCTCCTGCTAGTAACAACATAATGATAAACATTAAATGTAAGTAGAACAAACTCCTAAGTCAAATCATGCAGTACGTAATGGGGATTGCTGGTTAATAATCATTCTTTCCTTTATGTCTATGATAGTAGTTTTTAAAAATGTTTCTTTAAAAAACTTTTCACCAAATTAAATTTTTTGTACCCAATGCTTTGAAGACTATATTTTTGCTATAAATATTTAAAATAAGTAACATTAAAAAACAACTAAAGTTATTTAAAAATGGCTTTTTCTTTCTCTTTCTGGTAAGGTATGAATTTAGTACATGTTATCTAAAATTTCTATGCAAATAATGTAATTCCTGAACATATAAACAGTATGAGACCACTAAGTACAATTTGCTTTGCTTATACATGTCATTTTATATATATTGCACTTTGAAGAATACTGAATAATAATACTTACCTACGATGATTTCTACCTTTATACTGTCTTGACTATCTTGATCATTATATACACGACACCAATAGGTTCCTTGATGTTCCAAATCCACATAAGGCACCTGTATCAGTATCAGAACACATACATATTTCCTCTTCAATTTTAATTTAAATTGGCCCAGAGAAAAATCACCTTCTATTTAAAAATTTTTTAAAACATAGTATTTTAAGACTTTGGGCATTCTTAAGATCTCTCCTTTCATTAAGCTAAATATTAGCAAGCAAATGATATGGTTCTAGTATTAGTCAATCTGGTACAGTCAATCTATTACTTGACATTTTAAATGTTGAATTCTAGCACTTTTGAAAATACCAGAATCAATTTTAAATTGTATGAGGCTTGAAATAAAAATACTGAAAATATACCCCAAAGAATTTAACTTTAGTGTTCACTTTATATTTTAATCACACCATTTACTTTATCAATCCAAAAATACACCTCCCAGATCAACTACTTACCATGTACACCTTTTTAGTCTCATGTGTTAGTGGTGATTCATCTTTGAACCACTGGTAGTGAGGAATAGGGCTTCCAATAGCAACACACTGTAAAACCAGCGAGGTTCCTGGCATTAGCTTCTGGGACTTTGGTTCAACACAGATTTGCAACTTGGATTCAGAGATACCATCCCCATTTTCTTAAATTAAAAGAATAAAATCTTTAGGTTAAATGAAAACAAATTTTCCTACAGTTAAACAAATTGAGGGGTACAAAGTTTACCCCTCAATCTTTATCATCTTTCATCAAAATGCAGCATTCCTAGGAATATGAGAGATATTCTGTGGATAAAAGAATGCTTTTACATTCTTTTGGACAAGTTTACAAAATTCTGAGATAAACAAAGTTAGCAGGCAGGCATATTCAAGAAAACAGAAGTACTGGGGAGAAACTAAGCTTGTGCATGAAGACAGGTAACGGGCCACGAAAGCTGGCAGGTTTGAGGGTGGAGCAGCACGGACCAGACTGAGAAGGTCCAATATCATCTTAGGGATTTAGACATACTCGCTCCCGCAGAGAAAGACAGAGCACAGCATCAAATCACAATAACTAGAGATACTGCATTGGGTAAATACATACATGAAAGTTTGGTATTGATTTGCAACTCTGAACTTAAGGTGATCTAACAATCAACATTAAGTATCTTTTGTCACTTACTTTGGAAGGTTTCTGTTAATTCTGCCACTTCACAAACATCTAGCTGTGACCACTGGCTGAATTCAAATGTGGAATTATTATTAACACGACAGACATAAAAGCCTGCATCCTTTACACTCACTGTGTTAAAAACAAGTTCTGAGGCATTTCCATACGGAATCTGTGAATCAACAAAAGGATATAAATTAATGACATAAAACTTGCTGCACAAAGTGTATGATATCAGTATAGAGCTTTGAAAGTATGCCTTTTATCCTCTTTCAAATTCTAAAATATCATTAGTAAAGAAAGACGGTAACATTTGAGTTACTTAGAATTGAGGTATTAGAAATCTAGTTTTTTATAAAGTCATTAACCAGAAAGGTATGCCACCCCCATACACTTTCTAGAAGTTCACAATAGAAAACCATTTGTTGTGCCATTGAAAGAGTTCAATCATTTGATGTTAAAAGAATCTACACCTGCTACCTTTATGAGTTCTGTAGCATTAACACATCATAAACACTTCAATGGTGTGGAAAAGAACACACAAAATTAGATCTTGGTGTTACTTTCAATTCTAACTACATTAACTATGAATACACCTTTTACCTGGAAACTCCATTTTCTCATCAGCAAATTTCTATACAAGGATGGACTCCTTAACCAAACCATACCCTGCTTCTTTCAAGAACTGGTTAGAAAGAGGACAGTGAAAACATGCAAGAGATGGGAGGGAATAGCCATCCAACATCTCCCAATCCTTGTGTACTGGGCTCTTTCACCACAGTTAGATTTCTTTCCCCTTTGCTAATCCCAGCAATTTATCAGCTCCACCCAGCTTGGACTCCCTGCCATGGGGCTTCCCCAGGTGACTCATTATTATAGCCCCTTGCATGTGCAACACTTCAACAAGCTTGCAGCTCTCCCTCTCCAAACCCTCAGTAACTGAACTCAACTCTCCTCTCAGCAGGGGCACAAGAAGGGCATTTCACAGAAGATGGGCCATCTGGGAAACAGGGTGCCCTCGGCAGTGCCTGACAGTTGGATCACATTATCCTGCTCAGTATTCTTTCTTTACTGTGTGATTAATCAGGTTTTCTTCAAACCTCCTGCTTCTTTAGGCACTGAGCGGACAGGAAGTTTCTCCTCTTCCTGGCAGCAAGTCACAAATCTATGCATGTCCACATCTACTTATATGTGCATGCACAAGACCCTGGGTTCGATCCCTAGCACTACAAAAAATAAAATAAATCAGCAGCTCTACTTTTAGGGGCTGGGGATGTGGCTCAGTGGTAGAGCTCTTGCCTTGCACATCTATTTATAACTGCCCTTTTCCCTCTAGCTAAAATGGAAGACATATCTTCTAACAGAGGCTACTTGGGCTTCAGAGCTGTAGAGATCAGCTGAAAGACTGGAGCTGATATGAACACTGTATTAAACTGAAGGTGTCTGGAACTGAACAGGTTCTGAGACTTTTTGGGCTTCCCTCACTGACTACAAGAGGGAACTTCTGAGAAATGAGGCTGCCATAAATTCCCTATTGGAGTGGCTTTTACTCCCAGGAAGGAGACCAGAATAAACCTACTGTAAATCCCCTTTCTAGGGAGTTTTAAGGCCATAAAAAGAGGAAAGAACCCAGCACCTTCATAAACAAACATTATCATGAACTGTCTTCTCCTCTCCTAGTTCTTCTATAAACCCCTTTGTCTACCCTGAAGAAATCTATTTGATATTCCCGTCAAAGCTTCTCCCCTCTTTGTTCTACTAAATTAGATACACAGCCTCTGACAATTTATCAAGTTACTTTTGTTGGTAGTGCAGTCATATACTTCTCTTGTTAAGCTATCCCATTTGTTAGTTCACAGGCCTCCAGCACTGAACATAAGAGCATGAAGGAAAAAGTTTTCCTTCCCAACAATTTCATCCTCTCTGACCTTGCTCCTGCAATTTTCTTCCTGTTTCAGTATCTATTTTTTCCCTTTTACTCTATCACCGTCAAAATTAAACTCTAATACTTTCTATCTTAAATCCCCTCTCAGTTGCACCAAGGAAGCTGGCCACTCCTTTCTTCTTCAAATACTTTTTAAATTCTTCTTGGTCTCTGTTATTCCCATATTTTTCTCCATTATGTTACTGTCCACGCTGTCTCCCCAGACAGCCAAAGAGCTTAACTGATTCATCTGGATGTGTAATATGCTGTCAAATGTAACACATCTAAAACTGAACTCCCGATTTCCTCCCTAACTCTCTTCCTCTCCAGTATTCTCAACATCTCAGTACAAGCAGGTCACAGACACTCAAGTGGAAAGCCTTGAGGTCACCCTGGATTTCTCTTCCTTCCTTCTCCTGCTTCACATCTAATTTGCTGGTTTGGCTAACTCCATCTCTGAGACACATACTAAGGTATGCCTCAAATCCACCTCCACTGCTGTATCAGAGCCACCCCTCAGCTCTTTGTAGTCAAGCCAAGCATTAGATAGCTACCTGTCAGCTACCTGTTCTTGCTGTTCTCCACTTCCTTCAAGTACCAAGTTTGTTAAAATATAATCCGATCACGGTAGTTCCCTTGCATAGAAACTTTAGTGGCTTCTTATTTTCTATCACCAACCTGCTAATTTTCTTCCTAACTCTGAATTCACACAAATGATCTCATTTTCTTACTTTTTCTCTCCCCTCACTGGGGTACAGGATCCTTGAGGGTAGGGACCTTGTGAATCCTTGCCTCATCATTACGCCTTAGAACAAGGCCTGGCACAAAAGAGGTGCTCAACAAATACTTGCATCTCCTCAAACAGACCTACAAATAAAGAGTGGTCTGATGAAACTCAACCTCTTAGAGTTTTAAAATCTGTAACAGCTCTTCCAGAGCCTTGCCTAGTGTGAGTGAGGCTTTTGTGTGAGTGATTCCTGACAAAAAAAAGAATTGTTTAATTTTTGATATAATACGGTTATACACAACTCTTAAAACAGAAACATCACATTACCATTTCACGTAGTCCTGAAAATCTTACAGCTAAAATTTTAGTTGGAACATAATCTGCTGTAGAGAATTTTATAGTGGTGGCTCCTATTTGTAACATGCCTTTGTATCCCTATTTTCCACAATTTTTAGAGTGGAATTTTTTCTTTCTGAGACTGGGTCTCACTATGTAGTATAGGTTGGCCTCAAATTCACGGTGATCCTCCAGCCTCAGCCTGCCGAGTGCTGAGATTATAGGTGTGTACCACAACACCCAGCCTAGAGTGGAAAATTGATTTGATATTACTTACATTTTTTGTAAGGCAATTTTGGACTTATGTTACTTTGATTACTGAATACTTCAGTAATAACAACATCTAATATACTCTTTAACCCAATTCCTAAAATCACACTTATGAAAATAACTTAATTTGCTATTTTTCTCTCTTCTTATAATCAGAGAAATTAAAAGACATTAAAAATTACCTCTTTATTCATTTTGAACCACTGATATTGTACAAAAGGATGTCCAGTTGCCCGGCAACATAGTTTCACAAATTGTCCAGCCAACACTGCCTTTGATTCTGGGTTTATAGTGATCTTTATTCCTTTAAAAAAAAGTTAAATAAAGTCATAAGAGTGAAGTTTTTCTTATTTATAAATTGAAAACAAAAATAAATAAATATTTTGGAAATAATTTGCATAACTATCTTTGTCACAAATCACCCATTTATAGCTACAGCTCCTTCTCTATCAGTTTATGAGCTTGTAATGCTCTGATCTACTCCTGTGTGACTGGGGGAAAATTACTTGCCATATTTTTTCAATTCTTAGAGATGCTTTGCCTCAATATTCTAACACTTCTGAAATCAGGCTGCACTTCACAACAGACAGTTCCAGGCAATGGTCATATCTCAGGAATAACATATATATATGCCAGGTCATAAATACTCATTTGGTTGGTACTTCAATTAAGTTAGGCACACTATTTAAAATATAAACATTGAATTTAAATGCCCATATGGTCTGAACGAAGTTAAATCCTCAATACAGCAGTATTGGGAAGTGTTTAAGTCGCAGAAGTTCTGCCCTAATAAATACATTAGTGCCATTATAAAAAGTGTCCATGGGAACAGAGTCACTCTTTTCTGCTTTTCTCTTGTGGAACGACAAATGGTTATCCCTGCTTGCCCTGTCACCTTGCACCATGTGAGGATACAGCAACAAGGCCCTCTTCCCATAACAGTGTCTTTTTTTTTTTCTTTTTGTGGTACTGGGGATCGAACTCAGGACCTTGTGCTTGCCAGGCAGGTGCTTATGCAGCTGAGTTAAATCCCGAGCCCATAACAGTGTCTTGAGACTGGGCTCTCCAAGCCTCTAGAACCATGAGAAATAAATTTTTGTTCTTTATAAATTACTCAGTCTGAAGCATTCTATTACAGCAGTAGAAAACAGACAAAGACAGTGTCATTGAAATGCCATCAAATGATTGTATCAAGATTTAGTATTGAAACCCATTTCAGAAGCAGAAAGGACAGAGAGTAAGATATTAACTTGGTATTTGTGATACAAATACTCTCATTAGAAATGAAAACCAGGGTTGAAACCTGGAAAATTTTTGAGAAGAGCCTGGAAGACAATCCTGAATCAGTGATACAACTACCCCGACCCATACTTCTCCCTCAACCTCACCCCAAGGAAGCATACTGCCATCTCAGAAGCATCCTCAGGCAGCTCTGTGGAGAGGCCAAGGTGGTATGGAGGCCCTTAGGCCTCCGGTCAACAGTCAGGGAGAAAGTGAGGTTTCTTGAGAACAGCTATGTTAGTGCGGGATCTGAAAAGACGGTGTTCTAGGTCCAGCCAAACCTTCAATGATAGAAGTCTTGGCCAACAGGTGGACTGACACCTCATGAGAGACCCTAACCTGAATTCCTAAGGATCAGAACTCGTGATAATAAATGGTTTTTGTGTTAAGCTTTGGCTTTGGGATAATTTATTATGCAGGCATCCCTGAATGCCTCTACCTCCTTCCTCATTCTACATGTGTATTTTATCTGTAAGACCTGCCCATTAAGCTTTTCCACATCTTACCACCTTCGGTGCCAAGATCTTTTTTTTTTTTTTAAATTTTATTTTAAAGACAAAAGAATGGAGACATATGAACCAGAAAAGCCATAAACAATACAGAAAATACAAAGTTATACACAATATAGTAGGGAATTAGCACTGGATGTTGTATTACATAGTTATCTTCACATTAGTTAACACAAAAACATTAAAGGAAATACCAAATTATAGATAAGATGGTAGGGAATTTGCACTGGATGCTGTATAATATAAAGTTATCTTCACTTCTGTTAATACAAAAACGATTGAGGAAATACAGAATTATAGAGAACACAGAAGGGAATTAGCTCTGGATGCTGTCCTACATAATGTTACCTTCACCTTTGTTACTCAGTTACACAGATGATGGTCCATTTGATCATTTAATTTTTCTCCTCCCTCATCTCCGTTGCCCTACCACTCAATCAGTCATCTTCCCTGTGATAATAACTGTACTCCTGGGTTTATCTATATCCTTGGACTCTCGCCTTGGGAAGAGATATAGCTGTCTCAGACTATACTATAACATACATGGGTGTATACAAACTGCCATGGTCGGAGGTGGGAAAGCACATATGCTCACAGCGGACCACCTGGCTCCACCCTGTCGTCGTGCTATGGGTGGGGGCGGGTCCAGTCCATGAGGTGCCCTGAGCGGGGCCTTCAGCGGAGCAGCCACTGGGCCTGTGGAGCAGCAGCAGAGCAGCCGCGGGGCCCACTGCAGAGCAGCATCAGGGCCCACTGCGGGGCAGCCGTGGCCCACAGCGGAGCGGCCGCGGAGTGCCAAGATCTTAATCCAAGCTACCATCAGCTCTACAACGTATGTTCATTCTTTTTTTTTTTTTTTTTTTTTTTTCTACAACGTATGTTCATTCTTAAGGCATGCTCACTTATTTCCTTGCTTCCCACCACTAGTCTAAATGTCTTTTAAAAACAAATTAATTTGTATCTCTCCTGTCATTAAAACCCTTGAATACTTGCCCCCTGTACCTGGATACATCCAGCTCTTTACCACGATCACCAGGCCCCACCAAGCTGAGCTCTCCTCTTCCCCTCGTGTTTTTCCTCTTGCCCACCACGCTTCAGCCACAAGGCCCCTCCCTCCTCTCATAAGCTAAGCAACCTTGGGCCTTTCCATTTGCCAATCCTCTGCTGGGCTCCCCACTCAAATATCCTGGATTTCAAGGCAAGCTTTCTCCTTTCTTACCATTCAGGTTTCTTAGTAAAATACCACTAGCTTCTCTGGGAAACATCTCAAAATTAGCTACTCTCCCAGTTTTCTTTTACTTTTAGCTTACTTTGTGTCCTTTGCTGAAATCCCCTTTCATACTGCCTGACTTACTGCTAAAATAGAAGCTCTGCGAGAGTAAGGGACATGTTTGCTTAGGACTAACACAGAGAATAGTACCTGGTATATGGTGATACAGTCCATGTTTAACATGTAGCTATTAAATGATTATGCATACTATAAATTAGTACAGTTACAGTTTATGGTTTTATATCCATGAGACACTTTCCCTCTAACCTTCAAAATAACCATACAAGGGATGAAATCAATCTACACTACAATAGAAAAAGTAATTTGCAGAAGATCACTTATAATAGCTTGAGTAAATTATTTAAAAACTCTTCTCTAAAGGATTATTTTTTTTCCATTGTAAACATGGCTGAACCAAGATGCAAACTTAGGTTTTCTTGACTTTAAAAACAACACTGTTGCTATCCCAGTCATTCTTACAGTCACCTCTGCGGTAATCTCACATTCTTGCACAGTACATCTATTTACTGAAGGAAGTATGTTAGGCAGAAAACAATTCTGCACCATAACACTGTTCACAAATTTACCAAGGCAAATATTCTCTGCCATTATAAAAAGAAATAAGAATTACATAAATTTAAAGACTTTCTCCCTAGAGACTCTCAGAATGGAATGAATGACTCTACTGGGAGGAGATTACATGGCCAAGATGTTCTAAAAGGCATGCTGCTTTTGTGAGGGACAAAGCGTAATAACTTTTAATGTGCATTCAATCTTACTTTATAAATATATACTATATCACCAACTTTAGCAAACCAATCTTCAATAAATATATACGTTTTTACTTGCTGCTCTAGACTGAATTCAATGATCTGGAAACTGGCCCTGGCAAGAAGTTACAACACCTCCAATTTTAACCATCGAACCCTTGGCCACTCTTAGGCAGTATCCACTAGTCAGAAGGTACCGAACAAACATTAGGAAAAAATATGGTACAGAGCTATGTAGCACGTACCAATGTATACAAATGAAAGTTTTACCTCAAATGATGAAAACATAGCTTCCTGTCAAAAAAGCGTATTTTCAGATAACATCTGCAAAGAAATCAAGAGAAGTTACTTGATTTCCTATAAGCCTGGGAGAATGTGATTAGGTATGATGGGACTAAGGATTGTGCTGTCAACACAGGTGCGCATGTACACACACACACACACACACACACACACACACACACACACACACACACACACACAGATACCGGAAATTAAGTAATAAAAGAAAATTTAAGACTTTGTTGGAATTACAAGATAAGGTAAATGAGGATGATTCTTGATTTGACAAAAGGATTCATCACAGGTTCCCTTTAAGTTATTTTTACTCACAATGCATTTAAATATTGATTTAATTCAAATGTATTTCCCAAAAACAGATGTATTAAATATACTGAAGTGCTTCTACTCAAAAGTCACTTTTTCTCATTAGCTTCCATTTATAATGCCCCTCTCAAAGTCATTCTGAAGTTTCTAAGCTCTCACTGAGTAGTTATGTGCCCTACAGTACCCTAAAATACTCTTCCTTTCCTTCCGGTACTCTCCCTCCCATTGTACAACCAATGTATGTCCCTTTATGTCTCTTACAAGTCAATTTACGTTGCATCCACTGTGGCTGTATCTAATGTCCCACATCACATCCCTTGCCCTGCTACACTGCCTAAGACTGAACACTGGATATGCAAACACCTTCTTTCAGGCCACATTTCTCTCTCTTTCTTTGTTTCTGCTTCTTCCTCATTGTTACTCCACTCACATCATCATTTTCTTTTTCACATCTCGGTATTTTATTTTTTTGTTTTGTTTTTTGGTACTGAAAATCGAACTCAGGGGCTTGCATTTGCCAGGCAGGCACTGTACCACTGAGCTACCTTCCCAGCCCCTTGCTACTTTCTTTTGGGGAAAAATTGTCAATTTTCTTATCTCCATGGAACAAGAAAAGTCCCTTATAAATAACATTGTACTTGAGTACTTTTGAACTTATCAAGAAGGAAAACATTGAAATATATACGTCAAAGAGGCAGCTGACTTAATAATCCATAACTCAATTTCTCAAACAACCTAAAAATTTTCTATCATTTTTTTGTCTTGCAGTGTTGACTTAACACAGTATCCTGTGCCTGCTAGGCAAGGCCTCTACCATGGAGCCACATCCTAGCCCACTATTATCCCCATTATCATTGTGAGACAGGACCTGGCTAGTTTGTGTAGGCTACTTCAAAATTTTCATCTTCCTGCCTCAGCCTTGTGAGTAGTCGGAGCTATAGGAGTACATCACCACTCCTGACTAGATCTAGCTTTTAATCCCAAGTTGGTCATTAACTGTGGCTTTGGCCAAATGGTAACTTCTGGAAAAGTTGATTTTCCACATAAATATTTGCCAGTAAAATGTAAATGTTCACAACTCACAAAAGAGTGAAAAAAAGATATGAAGTAAACAAAAGAATATTTAATAGTCTTTTCACTTAAGAGGTAGTAAAAGTAATCAAAATTGGAATTAGAAGCATAACAATGAGTACGCTACCCAATATTGAAACAAAAATGAAATAAAGAGGTGGGGCAAATGGAAAAGCTGCCACTGAAACCACACAACCTTATCACAGTCCTCTGATGAGCAGCCTTGATGAAGCAACTTTTGTATGAAGAATGAAATAACATGGCACTATCACAAAACCAAGGCTGGAAAGAAACTTAGGATTCATCCTAATGAAACCCACATGCATTTAAATACCTTTAAATATTGCCCATTTTCCAGCCTCTGTTTGGCCAATTCCAAGTAAAAGCATTACTTTTTAAGGCAATAATTTCATGATCTATATAAAATTGTTCCTAAACCTACGCTTAAAATGTTTTCACTTAAAACAAAGAAACAAAAACATCTTGGATTTTACCTCTAAGTTTACACACATTTGCCAAGAATATAGATCCCAATATTGGTGGCCTTCGATAAGGGTTTTTTGTTTTTTTTTTTGAGACAGTGTCTTGCTAGTTTAGGCTGTCCCTGAATTCACTATGTAGTTCAGGGTGATCTCGAACTTAGGGTGATTCTTCTGCCTCAGCCTCCTAAGTGCTAGGATTATGGATGTGCACCACCATGCCTGGCTAGGGATCAGAGTCTTTGAAGCTTAAATAAAATAATAAAAATCTATGAAAATCATTATAGACCTGTGGCTCAAAATAATTTTAGCACATTCATTTAACCACCCTTCAGTTCCCACTGAGATAACCAAGAACAAAAATAGGGAAACAATTTATCAGTGCTGGAAAATGGGGATGGGTATCACACATGAAAACCAGAAAAAATTTCTCTAACATACAATTCAAGAGCGATCAGACTGAAAAGCTTGCCAACCCATGTCCTCTGGAAAAGTCTAATGAAAAGGAATGCAGAAAAGGGGAATGTTGGGCTTAAAGGTTTCTTTAGAACATGTATATTAGGTCCCAGAGCCTAATGTAAACTCATCTAAGGCTTCATGTTCAGTGACTTCCTAATCATACGAACTGTTTAATTAGAGATGACAGAACACTCATTGTCCTAACTACTTCTGAACTACCAAAATCAACACTACAATAAGGGAAACCCGAGCTGGGCATGGTGGTGCCCTTTGCAAATCCAGGACTCTGGGAGGCTGAGGTAGGAGGATCACAAGTTAAGAGTTCTGTCTCAAAATAGAAAATACAAAAATGGTCTGGGGATAAAGATCAGTGTAAAGGCCCTGCATTCAATTGGAAGAATTGACTTTGCTTCTTAAAAGACAGAGCTCCGTAAGACAGTTATCTTTCAGCACTTTTTCTGGCTCCACAAGTGGAATGGATTATGACGGCGAAATATAAAAGCTGTTTCCTTAGTCAGAGTAAGTCAATAGTTTCCCTTCTTGGATTTGGACCTGGAAGTCCTGTTCCCAGTTCTCTGACAGAACTCATCTTAGTAACCCCAAGCAGATCTCTCTCTCTGTCTCTCTCTCTCTCTCCAATCAGAGCAAAGCACCAGATTTTCTGTTGAATAAGAACTCATGTCCTTTTGTGAAATGGCATTAATATTAGAATATTTGTTTGGTATTTTCACTAAAATGCAAGGATACAGTATACGAAAAAGGAAAAACTGGAGCACAAATAAATTTATTTTATATATACAACTGTCCTGGATGTGATATGTTTACATCCCCTGCTAAACTCTGACATTTCAATGGCAAGAAAGTATTGTTTATTTATCTTTGAATTCACAATACTTAACATCTGGGGTAGTAAAGATATTAGAATATAGTATGTTTACTAAATGACTGAACAAAATCACAAATTGATTCTGTCAGAGCTTAGATTCCTAATAGCAGTAGTTTTTACTTTCAATCTCATTATTAAAACATTAAATTTATCTGTAATTCTTGTATTTCCTTATTGTGCTACTCAAGCAACAATCAAGTCTTATGGATACTAGATGGCTAATATGACATAAAACTACAGAAACCATGCTTTAGTGGTGATGTAGAAGCTGTTTTCATTTTTCCTCTTCACCCTTAAAATGCACAAAAACATCCTGTGGTAGGTATCATCTTGACAAAGCCTGGGCCACATAGTGGAACAGTCTGTATAGGGGAACACTGACAGGAAAGGGCTAATCCTATTATTTAGAGAAAAACAGAGCAAAATGGAGTTTTCAAAAGAAGAGTACTGATGTTTATTAGGGTGATTTTCTTATTTCTGACTTATCAAAAAACAAAATATATTGCTTTAAAATCTTTGGCAAATTTTTCCACATAAATGAATATATGATTCAATCTTAGTCAAGCATAGTTTCATACATGGGAAACTAAAACTTGGGACCCAGATCTCAGGCACTATATGATCACACTACAAATTTTAAGAGACTGTTTCAAAAACAATTCAAGACACCATTACTTCATGTAGCTCCTACAACTCTGTGGGGTACAGAACATTCCACTCATTTCAGAGTTGGCAACCAAAGATCAAAGTAATTAAGTATACTTTCTGAAAAAGAGAATGAGATACAAAAATGGTATTTACTTCTTAAAGAGGCTTAAATTTCAGAGGTTTTGGTGTTCGTTAAAGTACAAGAACTCAGTGGTGAAGTTAGTGTGCCCTGCACTGGTAGATTTTCATCTTCACAATTACTGGGTACTTACTATGTGAGAAAGTAGGAATACAAAAATGAATAAATAGCACCTTAAGTTTGCTGTTTTGTGACATGCAACAGTTGTGTAAGGGGGCGTCTTCATTCACAGCTACTCCTGGCCCACACCTCTTGGTATGAAGACACAAGCAAACAAAAGCCAAGTATTCAATACAATTTATATCTCCTGAAGAAAATATTTAGGGAGGTCTATTTTATCACCTACATTAGACCCAGTAAGGCACGGGATGTCCAACATTCTTCCTTCATAATCCAGGACACTTTCCATCTGGAGTAGATTTGTTCAGTTACATTTCGAGCACCTCTTACCTCTTTTTCCATCCAACAATTCTGATTTCATTGGATAAGCCATGTGGTTCCTGGAAAGCTGACTCAACCTACTTCTACTTTTGGCTATCAGCCAGGCAAATCAGCACATTCCATGCCCTTGGCCACACTGACAGATTTAGGGACAGGCATGTGAATGAAACTAGTTAACGAGAGGGAACCCTCTGATTTTTCCTAAAATGCTGGGAGAAAGATGAAAGATCTCAGGAAAAGTTAGTAAGCATCTTGGGCTATGTGAAGCATCAGTCCTGGAAGGAAGCCAATACCCACAAAGGAAGAGCAAAGGCTAAAAACCAACCAACTTCTTAGAAACAGGGTTGTTCCCTGCCTCTCATGAAGCCCAACATGCTTCCAGGCTTTTTAGTCAGAAATTATATATTCTCTTTATTACATTAATTTGAGTTTGGATTTCTGATACATGTAATTGACAGCTCATCAATTTACTTTCTCACATGCCTAAAATTTCTCATGTTAATTAAAAAATATATTATAACCAACTCGATACATAAAGAAATGGCACACATCAAAATCATATAGAATAGGGAACAACAAATCCTTAGTCTATGGTCCTTCCAGGCTTGACTGGCCTCTGTTCTTTCAGTCCAAACAAACCCCGGGACCTGGAGGGTTACTGCCATCAGGCAATTTTGATGTCCTTCCCATCTGACACGACTACAGCTGACTATACCTGCAGCTATAGAAAGGAACAACCGCTTCCTGTTTCTCACCTAACTTTGGAAATAAGAAGCCTCACTCAGTAATTTTTTCAGTCTATTCTTTTTATTATTTCATGTTTGTAGCACGTGATCTCATTCATCACGGGAGACACGTATGTGTACACTGTACATCTTGATACATTTTTATCCTCTTTTTTCCACATTTACAAAAGCTCTATTTCTATTTTTCTTTCAATTCTTTTTTCTTTAAATTCCTTTTCCTTTCCTTCCCCGTCCCCCATCTCATTTCTCTTCAATGTTTAAACAAGTTATTCCTGCTTCCTCATATCTCTCCCCCATCCTGTTTCTTATTTATAGTTTGGATTTCTCATGCAAGTGAAAGGTATAGCTAATTTATTTCACTAAAGATTATGGGCTCAGGGTGCAACCATTTACCTAAAAATGTCTCAAGTTTAACCTTCTTTATTGCAGAGTAGTACTCCACTGTATATAAATACATTTTCTTTATCCATTTATCTATTGATGGATACAGACTTTTCAAGCTTTAGTTAGTATGAATTGTGCCACTAGAAACATGGGTATATATGTATGTGGCATGATGTCTTCAACTTTTTTGGGAAGATACTTACAGGGAAATAACTGGGTCAAATGGAACCTCTAGTTTTAGCTTTTTCAGGAATCTACATATTCATTTCCATATTGGTTATACCAATTTATACTCCCATCAACAATGGAGATGGGCTCCTTTCCCCCGCCGCTGTGGCCTCACCAACATTTGTTATTGGTTGATCTCTTCGTAACACCCATTCTTTCTGGAGTGATACAGAATCTCAGTGTTGCTTCAATTTGCATTTCTCAAATGGCCAGTGATGTTGAGCAGTTTTTCATATATTTATTGGCCATTTGTACTTCCTCATCTGAGAAGTTTCTATTCATTTCAGATGCCCATTTCTGGATTGGTTCTTTGAATTATTTTTTCGCGGGGAGAGTCTGATGTTTTTGTGTTCTTATATAAATTATATATTTTTATATATAAAATAAAAAATATTTTTATTATATATATATTTTGTCTCTTTGAGGCAGGGTCTCACTTTGCAGTTCAGGCTGCCCTTGAGCTCACTTTGTAGCCCAAGCTGGTCTCAAAATGGAACAATCCTCCTGCCTCAGCCTCCCAAGTGCTGGAATTACAGGCATGCACCACCACGCCCAGCAGCTCTTTATACATTCTTTATGTTATTCTTCTGAGGTATAGCTGCCAAAATTTTTTTCCCATTGTGTAGGGTGTCTCTTCACTCTGTTGGTTTATAGGAAACTCTGTTGGTTTCCTATAATGTGCAGAGGTTTTTTTAATTTGATGTGACCCCAGACCCCAGTTGTTGACTCTTTGTAATATTTCCTGTGCAACCAGGAAAAAAGTCTTAGATCTCTGATCCTTTTTGCTTTTAGTTTAGAGCATGGTGAGAAATATGGGTCTAGGTGCAATACGGCCTGTACAGTCAGTTTCCTCAGCACCATTTGTTAAAGAAACTATCTTTCTTCCAGCAAAGTGGTTGAACCCCTTTGTCAAAGGTATGGTAGTTACGTGTGCCTGCAGTTGTTTCTGTGCCATCTATTTTGTTCCACTGCTCCTTTAGTCTGTTTTTTTTTTTTGCTAAGACCATGCTATTTTTATCACTGTAGCTTTATAACTTGAGTTTCAGTATTGTGATGCCCACCACCTTACCCTTGTTGCCCAAAATTACTTTTGCTATTCTAGGTCTCTTCTGGTTCCACATGAATTTTAGAATTTTCTGTAGTTCTGTGAGGTATCCTGTTGGTATTTTTGTTGGGACTGCATTAAATCTGTGTAAAAAGTATAGTTACTTTTTATTATATTGATTCTGCCTGTTCAGAACAGGGGTATATTTGCACTTACTTTTCTTCGGTACTGGGAATTGAACTCAGCACCTTGCATTTGCCAGGCAGGTGTTGAGATATCCCCGGCCCTCCACTTTCTATTGTCCTTTTCAAACTCCTTTTGCAGGGTACTATAATTTTCACTGTAGAGGTCCTTCACTTCCTTGGTTAAGTTAATTTCTACATATTTCATTTTTCTTGATGTTACTGTGAAAGTTATTATTTCCTGAATTTCTCTCTGGTTATGTTATTAGTTTATAGGAATGCTATTGATGTGTGAGTGCGGGCTTTGTATCCTGCTATGCTACTGGATTTAATTATTAATTCTAGGAGTCCTGAAGTTTTGGGGGTATTCTATGTAAAAGATCATGTCATTAGCAAATAATTTAACTTCTTCCTTCCTATCCATATTCCTTTCATTTCTTTCTTTTGCCTAATTACTCTCTGGCTAATATTTTAAGAACTGTATTGAACAGGAATGGTGACAGGGACATCCTTATCTTGTTTGCAATTTTAGACAGAAAACTTAGTTTTTGACTGTTTAGTATGATGCTGGTTGTTGGTTTACTATAGGTGGCGTTTATCAGGTTGAAATAAAGACCTTCTATACATACTTCCTTTAGGGTTTTAAATTATGGATGGATGTTCAATTTTGTCAACTGCTTTTTCTGCATCTATTAAGATGATCATGTGGTTTTGTCCTTGGTTCTGTTAATGTGGTGTATTACACTTATTAATTTGCATATGTTGGAACAACCCTGCATCCTTTGAATGAGTCCTATTTGGTCATGCCATATCATCGATTTAATGATTTGTTGCATTCTGTTTGCCAGTATCTTATTAAGGCTTTTTCCATGTATGTTTATTAAAGAGACTGACCTTTAGTTCTCTTTTCATTAGGTTGTTTTCTGTTTCAATATAAGAGTAGTTCTGGCTTCCAGGAATGACTTTTGGGAGTACCGCGTCCCTTTCATTTTTAAAGTTAGAGGAGTACTACTATTAGATCTCTAAAGTTCTTGTAGAATTTGGCAGTGAATTTGGCACCTGCATTTTTCTTAGTTCTTTTTTAAAATTACTTTTTCAACTTCATTTATTGATAGTGGATTATTCAGAATTTTTATATCTTCTTCATTCAGCTTTGGTAATTCATATGTATCTAGCATTCTATTCACTTTTTGAATTTTCCATTTTCCTAGAGTATAGGTTCTCAAGGTATTTACTGATGAGCCTCTGGATTTTGGTAGAATCCACTGTGATTTTGGCTTTTTCATTTTTTTTAATTTAAAAATTTTTTTTACTTTAAAGACAAAAGAATGGAGACATACAAACCAGAAGAACACAATAACAATACAGAAAATACAAAATTATAGAGAAGATAGCGGGGAATTAGGACTGGATGTTGTATTACATAATGTTATCTTTGCATTTGTTAACACAAAAACAATAAAGGAAATATCAAATTATAGAAAAGATAGTAGAGAATTAACACTGGATGCTGAATTACATAATGTTATCTGTCCTCACATTTGTTACTCAGTTATACAGATGATGACTCGTTCGATTAACCAATGTTCTCCACCCTCAGCTCTGTTGTTCTACAACCCAATCAGTCATCTTCCCTCTGATAATAACTATACTTTTTGGTTTATTTATTCCCTTGGGCTCTCACATTGGGAAGAGACATGGCTGCTTCAAATTACCCTCTAACAAACATGGGTGTATACACATTGCTACAGCAGGAGGTGGAAAAACACCCATCCTCAGAGATGGTAGATAGGCAGGGAACAGATTCACTATAGTCAAGCCCCCACTGACAAGCCCTCAAGGCCATGGGGGCTCCGGTTGAGTTGGCCGGGTTGCCAAGCAAACTGCCAGGCTCCGCCTTGATACAGCATGTTCAGAGGCCCAGTTGAGTCCTCAGGGTCGCCCCTGTGGACTGCTGGGCTCTGCCCTGGTGAGGCACGCCCGGGGGCTCAGTTGAGTCCTTGGGGTCACCCCCGTGGACTGCTGGGCTCTGCCTCATCACTGTGTTGCCGGAGGCCTGGTCCAGGTCTTCAGGGTTCTCACGTAGTCTGGAGGGAGCCCCCTCCCCCTCAGGCTGCTGAGCTCCCAATCAAGGCCCCCAGGGTCCCCTCACAGGCCACCAGTGTCTCCCTGCAGGCTGCCTGTGACTCCTTGGAGGCTATCTCCATCCAGCTAGAGAACCAGGTCTGCAATCTAGCTCCAGGTCTGTGCTTTTTCTTGCCTTTCAATCTCCAGTGTTGCTGCTCCCCACCCCTTGTGGCTGGGTGTTGGGTGTACTTATGATGCTGGGCACAAGTGGTGTGAGGTCTCCTCCACCCGTGCACACTGTGGTAGTCCAGGGTGTGTACTTAGTTTAGTTATTAGTTCTAGGAGAGAACTGGAGGATTTTCTTGGGACTGCTGTGCAAAGTATGTTGTCTCTTGGACTCCAGGATTGCTGCCTTTCATGTAATTTGTTGTTATGGGTTCATATAAGGTTCATATATGCAAGCAGTATGAAGTCCCTCTTGGTGCTCATATTAGTAGTTTAGGCTAAGTCCTGAAGCCTGTGGACTCAGCCCATTGCGGTCAGGAACACATGTTGAGTGTTCCAGCCACCAAGACTCTAGGTGCTCAGAGAGAGAGTTTAGGGTGGGAGCTGAAGCCCGGTAACTCGGCTCATGCTTCCTGCTTGGTGTTGGAGTGAGAAGGGTGTGGGGCCATGTGGTCCACCTCCATCTGCACCTTTCTCTTACTGTTGTGCTCCAGCTCCCATTTACTCTTTGGCTGGATCCCTGGGAATTGCTGTGGCCCTGGGGTTGCACACAGTGGAGAGGTAGGAGGCTACAGACTCTGGGCAGGTGTAGAGCTAGGTGTGATGGTCTGTGTACGGGTTGCTTTGACTCTGCCTTGCCTCTGGGCACTGATTAGAAAGGCTGCTGCGGAGTGGGGATTCTGTTTTAGTGGTTGTTGTAACTTCTCATCCTCACACTGGGTTTGACAACACCTCCCAACCACTGCTTCCTCTTTTCCAGGCTGTACCCTCTCCACTCCAGTTTTGGACCAATTCTAGGAACTCTGCTCTCCCCTGGCCGAGTTGGGAGGCTCCCACAAGCATGGGCCTCCAAAGCTGAAGCTGTGAGTGCTAGAATGAGGGAGTGGATCGAGGGTGTGTTTGGAGCAGTGACCCTCTCTTCTGCCTCCTCTTCTTCCAACTGCGCCATGATGGCCCTCCAAGCCTTTCCTCCAGCAGGGGTCTTGTTTGCGCTTTCTGAGGGCTTCAATTCTCATTTCAGATCCTTCCTGGGTCTAGGGGACCCATGTCTCTCCTTCCTGTCCTTCTCATGGTGCTATATTCCACTGTCTGGGTGGCGATCCTCCAGGAGGATCTTTCTCTGCTGCTTACCTGGTCACCATCTTCCTGAAAGTCTCACTTTTTCTTTTCTAATTACATGAATTTGGGTCTTTTCTTTCCTTGTTTTGATAAGGATAGTTAACATTTGTCTATTTTGTTTAAATTTTTAAAGAATCAAGTCTTGTATTCATTGATTCTTTGTATACTGGGTTCTTTGTTGGTGTTTGTTTCAGTTGCATTAGTTTGTCTTCTGCTCTTTATAATTTGCTTTCTTGTACTCCCTTTGGGTTTAGATTATTCTTGTTTTTCTAGAACCCTGAGGTGCATTATTGGGTAATTTGTGCATATTCTATTTTTTCTGAAGAGGGAATTCACTGCTATAAACTTCCCTCTTAGGACTGCTTTCATTGAGTCCCATAGGTTCTAGTACATCATACTGTCTTTCTTAATTTTTTTTTTTTTTCCGGTACCAGGGATCGAACTCAGGACCTTGCACTTGCCAGGCAAGTGCTTATGCCACTGAGCTATACCCCCAGCCCCCATCATACTGTCATTATGATTTGATTGTAGGAACTAATTTCTTCTTTAATTTCCTCTGTGACTCCTTGACTATTCAAGAGGGTATTATTTAATTTCCCTGTGTTTGCATAGTTTCTGTAGTGTCTTTTATCAATGCTTTCTAGTTTCATTGCACTATGAACTGATAATATACATGGGATAATTTGAATTCCTTTGTCAATATTGTTACATCAGGAAAAATTAATATGGTTGAATTAATTAACATTTCAATAACATCACGTTGGCAAAGACTTAACACATTCCTGTTCTATATCATTGCATCCATATATGTGTGTGTGTTCATTTTATTGGCTGTACTTACTTCTTCAATATATGTTGTAGCCATCTTACCTCTAAAGAACTCAGTATATAGATGGCTTTAAAATTATAATCCAATCAACATTTATGCCTTTTTATTTGCTTTTTATGCCTTCTTTGGTCTCAAGATGGGAAAAAGGAAGTTCTATACATTTATGTTTCAAAGACATTTGACCCAATTTACCCAGACAAATGAGATGTTTTTCTCTAAGATTTAATTCTATGAACTTCCTAAGGGAAAGATAATATTCCTAAGGGAAAGACCTACCTGGGGGGCTGAGAAGCTGAAGAACCTCAGTGTGTTCCATAGCCTGCAAGAAGTCGCTCAATTCTGTGACTGTACAACCTTTTTCACCCATTAGTTTCAGTAAGCACAGGCTTGGGCTTCCTTCAGGCTCCAATACCTTAAGAGAACACTGCTCCAGGTCCAGACAACTGAAAACAACAGATTTAATTCAGGTCAACAACTTTTGTGTGCGTGTGTGTGTGTATATGTAGTTTTGGGGATCAAAGCCATGGGTTCTCTACCGTTGAGCTTTATCCCCAGTCATTTTTTTATTGGTTCATATTGCTTATAGAACAATGGGTTTCATCTTGGCATATCTACCCATGCATAAAACAGACAGGGTCTTACTAAGTTGCCCAGGCTGGCCTCAAACTTGTGATCTTCCTGCCTCAGCCTCCTGGGTAGCTGAGATTTCAGACATTTGACATGCTCAGCTTCAAGTCAATATAACTAGGCCACGGAAGGTACCATAAAGAATAAAGTACACATTGGAGAGTATAGAGAGACTACATTATGAATGTTAATGCCTTTCCCTCCTTCATCATTTGCTCTTCCTTGTCTTTATTCCCTTCTTGCATGCACTTCCCATTATTATTAAATCAGAAGAATGTAAGAGAAAATTTAGCCTTAAAGTCATCAAAATTTTTGCCTTTAACTTGAAAATGGTGACTAAGGAGATTATTTTCTCCCTTTCTCTTTGAAGATCAAAGTAGAAGATACCATGAAGACACTAAGGGGTTAAATTCTGCTGCTGTCTGAAAGGAAGGTGCCATTATCCATCAGAGCCCAAACTGTAGCAAATGCACATATGTAAATTAAGCTAGTACTGTTATGAATGAACAGAGAAGTCAATGACTCAAAAACGACACTGGATAAAATAATTGATGTTACAAAGTTAGCAAAAAAGATTTAAAATGTTCAAGTCAAAGAACATATGAGAAATATGAATTACTGTTTTTAAATACAGAACATGCGGTTTATAAAAATAAGGATGCTGTATGCTAAATATACTTTATGATTTTGAAGTTCATCACTGTCTCAAATGAAATTAACAAGCCATCTCATCAAATACAACCAAGTGATACTTTAGTTGATGTTTACATTAATATTGAGAACACTGAAAACAATTTGACTTTTCTTTCCCCCAAAGAACCAAGATCAAATTGAAGTAGACTATTTCTTCTCCAATACAAGAGGCATAGAGAAAAACAAGATTATCTATGTTCTTTCATTTTACTGATTTTCCGCATGGGCACTGTCTTTCAGGTATGGTGATGCATATACACACTCGACCTATCTTTCCTTTCTTAGTTATGTTCCTGTAAGGGTGTGCTTTGAAGTGGTTTCTACAAGCCCTAATTTGGAACTTTTGATTTATTTCTAAAAATTGCATTATTATTGAAACAAATGCCTTGGTTTTAAAAATATATATATATTTTACTTTTAGAAATATACAATCAAACAGAACATATTATATAGGCTTTTGGTACACACCATTGAGAACTGCTTTCAGATTTTTTTTGCTTTTCCTCTTGGGATATATACTCTCTGGGATTTTCACTAATTAAATTTATTTATTAATCACCTGAAATGCATCATTTTTCCAGGTATTAAGGAAACAGCAGCAAACAAAATTCCCTATCCTCCTGAACCTTCCATTTGAGAGCAGAGGGACAGATGTCTTGTGCATGGGCATGCGTGTGCACATGCACACACACACATACACACACAGAGGCAGATATTCTTGTGTTATGTATCCACCCATCCAGTGGCCATAACTGCTTTGGAGAAAACTAAAGCAAAGCCTGCAGACAGGGAATGCTCAAGCAGATGTAGGAGATAATTTAAAGATGGTAATCAGTGAAATCTTCATTGACAGACTGTCTCTTCAGGAAACAGTTGTAAAGGTGAAAGATTAAATCATGTGGCTATCTGTGGAGATCATCTTAGCCTCAGTAAGCAGCAGGTAGAGAGATCCTATAGTGTTTAGGGCAGAGCAAAACAGTAAATGAGACTAGAGAGAGGGAAGGAAGTAACAGCAGGATATCAGGTCCAGGGGTTAACTGCTAACTAAGTTGTGTTTTTATTGAAATGGAAAAGCAATGAGAGGAATTTAACATAGGAAGGGCAAGCTCTAATTTAATGTTTTATAAAAAATCATCCTTATTGCTATACTGAGCACAGACTTGGGGTAGAAGCAAGGTAGTAGAAGGCAGAAGTTAAGCAGCTAATGGAATAATACACCGAAGAGACAATGGTGGGTTGGCCCAGTTTGACATAATCCTAACCCTAATCTAACCCTAGATACACAGTGAAATTATAGTAGTCAGGATTTGGTAACAAAAAATGTATGTAAACATAGTATCAGGGATGACTGAAGATTCTGGCCTAAGCAACTAGAAGAAATGTAGTTGCAATTTACTACAATGCAAAAAACTGCAAGAGAAAGAGGTTTGTGGGAGGAGATAGATTGAGTTTGGACGTTTTACATTTTGTATGTCTATTTAGGTACTGAAGGGATGGCAAAAAGGCATTTATGTATGGGAACAGTCAACTGTCTTTGTTACTTTCTTGTTGCTGGGACAAAACACCCAACATCCACAAGTTAACAGGATTCAGGACAAGGGTGGTAATTCGTATGTCTTGCTACCAGGTGGCTTGAACCACCAGGGGTACATGTGCGATTGTCCTATTGGGTGTGTTTTTATTAATTTTTTTTTTTGGTACAGGGAACTGAACTCAGGACCTTCCACTTGCTAGGCAGGTGCTGTGCCATTGAGCTGTATCTCCAGTGGGAACATTTTTTTTTTTTTTTGGTACTAGGAATCAAACTCAGGACCTTGTGCTTGTCAGGCAGGCGCTTTATACCATTGAGCTATATTCCTGGCCCCAGGAACATTTTAAAGGAGGAAAGGTTTACCGTATCTTAGCTCACACTTTGTAAAGCTTTCAGTACACAGTTGGCTGGCTCCAAGGCAGGGCAGCATAGCTGAGGGACAGGACAGAGGAGGATTGCTCATGGCAGGACAGCAGGAAGCAGCGAGCCATCAAAAGAGGGAGCATGTATTATCTCCATCCTTCCAGGCCACACCCACAGTGACCCAGCTCTTCCCATCTAGTTTCCCTCCCAACATCACATCCAGCTACAAACCCATCAGTGGGCTAATCTAGTATCACACAGTTGTGATCCACTCACCCCCAAAAGCCCCACTTACAAGCTCACGAGGATTTGGGGGGACATCTAGACATAAACCATAATATCAACCATCAGAGCCATGAACTGAAGAATAAAATTGGAAAGTGGGTAGGAAAAAGCATAACTAAAGAGATATGAAGACTGTGCTCTAGAGTACTCCAAAACTCAGAGACTGAAGACAAAGAGATGAGGGAAACTTCTGCAGGAACTCTGCACGTTTTCATTATTAGTGGCGTAAGAGCCCCTTCTACACAGCAGGTATACAGTGACTATTTTTTCTGGGTCCATATTCCACAGCCCAATTTCTTAGCTTCCTATTTGGCAAAACTGAGGCATTTTGGAGCTCTACCATCCTTGGAATTCAGATGTCCCAATCATAATAGACTTTCCATAGCTTGGGTAACATATTTAGAACATATGCCTATCTCCAATGACGGCAAAGGATGACTGATGTTGTATGAATGGAATGGAATCAAACAGGATTTGCCCTTTCATAGTTGTGAGAACCTATCTCCAAGCATTCATTCTGGGTCAGTGATAACTATTTAAAAACATAATCATTTCTAATCCTTGGTGGCGAGTTTTTTTGTTGTTGTTTGGTTTTTGTTTTTGTGACAGGGTCTTGCTATGTAGTTGACCTCACTATGTAGTCCAGGCTAGCCTCAAACTTACAGTGATCCTGCCTCAGCCTTGTGAATGCTGGGGTTATAAACATGCACCGTCATGCTTGGTCCCTAGTGGGTAGTTCTGAATGAACTCTTCTGTGGTTTCTTCATTTATATTCCTAAACAAATTCTCATCTAGTTTTAGGAAAGCTATAAAAAGTCCAGGAAAAAAGTGAGAAAAGGAGGAAAGAAACCAGAGGCAGCAACATTCAGAGCTGTTAGGGCCGGAATCAGTGACTCAGGAAAGCACTCATGTGCACCCTCTCCAGACTCACAATCCACTTGGACCAGTATTTTACATTGGACAAGATTCTTGTTCTACCATCGCTACTTCTGACACTTGAGAAAAACACCTATTTATGATGTTACGCCACGTGCTCTTATCCCATCAGTATTAAATCATTTAAAGTAACTATTTTTGCCTTTAAAATAGAGTAAGAATCACCTAGTGACCCTGTCCTGTGGTTGTTAATTCTCCAGCCCCCAAGTTTGCAATATTAACCTTTTTTATGGCAGCTTAATGCTGCTTTTCACAGACATGAGCTTAACGTTTCAGTTCTCTACCCCTTTTAACTCTAATTAACCTATTCAGAACTAACTTTCATCACCATGAGACTGATGCAGCTCTCACTGCTTGTCAGACTCACCACCCTGAATTGTTGGATTGCACAAGTGCACACCCTTTCAGCTCTAGTTGGGCACCTATCGTCTTCATATTACTCCACAGAAGAGTGGCCTCAAAAAATTTCCTAAGTTCTCCTAACATCATTCTGCAGCTTTTAGTGAAACTTCAAGGTGAAGACTTGGGGAGGAAAACTTAACAGCCCGCCTCAGGTATCCACTCCTTTCATGTCCCAGCCAACCACGCTTCTTTTGGGTAACACCTTACAGACTTCTTTTTCTTTCATCACCAAGCAGTGCCCACTATGAGGCCCTTTCCAGAAGGCCCACAGCTTTTCCTAACTACATCACTGCCCAACAAGTTACTATAGATTTGCCCCTGAAGACAGTATTTTACATTATGATAATTCTAGAAACTCATGAATTTATGGACCTAGAATAATAGTTAATTTGGATATTCTTTGCACAGCCAAAAATTGAAAGTGTTTTTTCCTAGAATAGAAAAAAAACTTATGCCCACTGCTTGAGTCTGTTGGTGTATCCTCCTTGCTTCATTATGCTTGGGCAATAATCCCAAATCATCATTACTCTTTGCTTCAACCCTAAACTGGACGGTTAAAGTAGGTAATAAGTTGTTGGTTTTTTTTTTTTGGCGGTACTGGGGATCGAACTCAGGACCCTGTGCTTGCTAGACAGGCGCTTATTTCACTGAGCTATATCCCCAGCCCTCCAAAGTAGGTAATAAGTACAGTGTCTGGCATATACAGTGTACTTCACTAGTGATAAAACTCATTGTTATTCACACCCAAAACAGGACTTCATTATTGTGAATGTCCCAAAATACCAGTCTATTATCAGATAATCCCTTATGAATAGGAGTGAAACATTTAACTTAATCTTCTGTAACTTCTAGCTAGCATAGGAACTCAATAAAAACAAGTTTGAATGACTCAATTCAACAAGTACTTATCGTCTAAGACAAAGTCTAGGTGTAACATAACAGACATGAAGAGACCATCTTGTTCTTAAGGAGTTTATGAACATTTGTACAAATAATGACAGTACAAGATAAAGTTTAGTCATTTGAGAAGTTTAAAAACAATGCTAAGACGTTCAAATGTAGGCCAGAATCATGACAATGGTGGTTTTTCACTCTGGTTTTGGAACACTTTGTGCAGCTCCTGGGACCATTTTAGGGGGGTGTCCACCACGTTAAAACTGTTTTTTGTAGAAATATTAAAAACTTATTTATCGTTCACTCTTCAGGAGGGTACACTGGAATTTCCAGCGTTCCACTATCTGTGATACTGCAACAGGTTGCGTGCAGAGAAGCACGTAAAACAATCCAGCTCTCCGTTTACGATATTAGAGATTTTTGAACTGTAAACCAATGCTACTTTTCCAATTGTTTTTCTTTTTATTTATGTTGGACACTTTTTTTTTTCTGCAAAAATGTTACTTCAGTTACCATGTAAAGAATTATTATTTTAAAGTAAGTTATTACTTTAGAAGCTTCTCGGTTTTAACTTCAAATGTGATAAATACCAGTATAGAATATCTATAAGCTACCCGTGGTTCTCAATAACTCTTAAGATTGTAAGAGAGTCTTAAGACCAATAAACGTCAAGACCTGCTACTAGAGTGGGTCTGCCCCTTTCTTCGTCAGTGGTTCCCTTCCTGATCACGGCCAGTTTTACTTAGGGTTGAACTTTACGGTGAAGTCAAGAAGGTAACAGGGTAAAGTGGCTTGGAGGGAAAGAGGATGCGTTCAGATGCACTGTCTGTCCCTGCACCCACTCCCTACGTTCGTCCCCTCTTTACCAGCACGGCTCCCACCCGACCTTCTTTAGACCTCCGGGCTTGGGCCCCCGGCTTTTTTCTTTCGCATCTTAAACACTTGGAACTACTGCCATACGGACATCTTTCCTCCTCTCATCGTACTTCTCACTTCAGCACAGAGGCCTGGAAGGTAGGAAAAAAGGTGTGTTCGGTCGCTTCCTCCCCAAGCCGGGGTCCCACCTCGCAACTCTCGCATTCCTAGGACTCAGGGTGCGAGCTCTGCAGACTGGGATCAAAGCTCTCCCTGCCTCGGGCCCACGCCGCAGCCCGGAGGCCTCCCTGCCTCCGCCTCGCAGGGCCCAGTCCGCCGCGTCCCCGTCCGCCCCGCGCCCACTCGGGGCTCACCTGAGCCGGAGGCGCCCCCGACTGCCCGCCAGCTCCGCCAGCCGCCTCCAGCCCCGGCCCTCGGGCGCGCGGTCCAAGCACTCGCTGAGCCTCCGCAGCAGGGGCTCTCGCAGGTTGTTGAGGGTCGTCCAGGCCTGCGCGGTGAGCGGCGGCCCGGAGGGCGCGGCCGGGGGCGGCGGGGCCTGCAGCGGCTCCCCCCGCAGTGACATGGCCCGCGCCAGCGACCTCGCCGCAGCGCCCGCCGGCCACGTCAAGTCTCGGGTCCCGCGCACCTTCCGCTAGTCCCTCGTTCGCCTCGGAGCCGCCGAGGCAGGGGCGGAAGGAGAACTCCGGCGGCACTGAGAACACCTCGGGGGAGGAAGCTCCGCGCCCGCCCCGAGAGACAGGTTTGCACTGGGACCCGAGGGCCGTGCCGAGGGGCGGGGCTGGGGGCGGGGCCTCCGCTGCGCGCGTGCGTGCGGCCTCACCGCCCCCGCCGCCCCCGTCCGCCGGCGCGCGGTGGAGTGCTGTGTGGTAGGGAGGGCCGGGTGGGTTACGCGGTTGGAGGAAGCGGAGGAGGAACTACGCCCGGCTGGCTCTTCCAGGGCGAGGAAGCCTGTGGGGTCCGGGCTTCCCAGGGCCGTGGGAGGAGGCTTACCTCACGCCGGAGAGGGTGCACCCTCGCGCTTGCTCCCGGGGCGTCTCCCAGCAGACTGAGAGTTAGGTTTTGTATGCTGGGCGACGCCGACGGCTCCCCGTTTTGGGCCGCCTCAGCGGACGCTTCCTCGTTATAGGGTTAGATGTGCGTGGTGTTACCGAAGGGAGGTAGTAGTGCTGGGCACTCACATATTTGCATAGGAGTTGGCCGAAATTTCTGCCTAGCCTTTTAAACAATTACTGTATTACTTTAAAAACTCATCTGCCAGGCGGGGGGTATTGAGGTGTGTAGCTCAATAGTAGCGCTCTTGCCCATCGTGCGCTGGAGTTCCGTGTCCAGCACCACAGAACAAAGCAAAAACCAAAAAACCAAACTTGAGTTGTGTATTTTGACTAATCAGATCTTGGAAATGTATGTTTTAGCAGGAATCGTGTACTTTACTGCGGATCAGACTGCCACCCACAATCTTTATAAAGCAGAATAACGGAAGTGAAAGATTACATTTGATCTCTCTCCCGTTGAAAACGGGATAGTTCAGTTGACAGAAGCCAACAGTGACTGGTGGGTAGGCATCAGGTGAGGCGATCCAAGCCTTCCTAGTCCAGTTTCTGGTGCCATTAGTTTTTTCGTCACACCAGACAGTAGGATTTTCTACGGTAATACTACTTCAGATGCCTGGATTCACACACTCATAGGTAAGGTAGGCGCTCCATGTGGGCTCCACCACATTCTAGCACAACCCCCAATCACTAAACTTTTGCCCTCTGTAAGTTCAGAGTTCAGAATAAAGTGTAATGGCTAAGTGTATGATCTTTGGGTTCAGAAGGATATGTCAGATTCGTGTTTTTATGACCCTGGATTAATTTCTGTGCCTTGTTTGTTAAAATAAGACTGAACTATAATCAGTTCTTGCCAGAATTAAGATTTGATGCACATAAAGCACTTAACTCACCGGGTGGCACATAATACTGGATAACTGCGTGTTTCACACAGTGCTTGACTTGGCAAACCTTCCTCAATCACTTCTGATGCTTTCCTGTTTTTTTTTTTTTTTTTTGCGGTACTGGGGATTGAACTCAGGACCCTGCACTTGCTAGGCAGGTGCTTATTCCACTGAGCTATATCCCCAGCCCCAAAGAAATTTAAAAAAAAAATTTTTTTTTTTTTTGTGGTACTGGGGATCGAACTCAGGACCCTGCACTTGCTAGGCAGGCGCTTATTCCACTGAGCTATATCCCCAGCCCTTCTTTGTCTTTTTAAGACAGTGTCTTACTATTGCATTCAAGCTGGCCTTGAACTCACTTTGTAGCCCAGGCTGGCCTCGAACTTACAGTGATTCTCCAGCCTCAGCCGCCCAAATGCTGGGATTACAGGCGTGTACCACCATGCCCAGCTCTTGTTGTATCCTTAGTCATTGGATAAATATTTTCTCAGTCTGTTACCTATGCTAGTTAGTGCTAGTTAGGGAAATTAGATCTTTACTGCGATCTTACCTTTTAAATTCAACAGACTTCTTTTTTCCTAAGTCTACCTTGTGCAAAGTGTTGCTTTCTCAGCTTCTTACATGAGAGTATGGGTTAAGTGTTTACCTATTTGTCCTGAAAATATTTCTCCCAATTTGATTCTGTGTTTCCTCGCTCTGTACAGTTTAGCTGGGCCCTGTGTTGATCCTCCCTTTCCCACACTGCTGCTTCCCCAGTGAGTGCCTTCCTCCTTTCATCCTGCTCCCAGCCTTGTTTTCTACCTAACCTAAAATTTTTTGTTAGTACATCTATGTTTGCATTATGCGACTACCTTACTTGTGAGGAGTTGGTACGTTACATAACACATCTTAATTCTTTTTCGTCACCTTCCCCTTCTTCCTCCTCCATCTCTTGATCCCGTTCGATTTGAGAAATGTACCTCTCTATGTCCTAGTATCTATCTTTTATTTTGTTCTTTCTTTATGTTTTGGTTTTCTCATAGGAGAAACCATTCAATGTTTAAGCTTGTGTAAATGATTTATTTCACTTTTTTTTTTTTTAACATTCTTTTTTTTTTTTTTTTTGCGGTACTGGGGATCGAACTCAGGACCCTGCGCTTGCAAGGCAAGTGCTTATTCCACTGAGCTATATCCCCAGCCCTGATTTATTTCACTTAACATGATAGTCTTAAGCCATTTTATAACCTACCTAGTCACCCTACCCACCATCCTCCTCCATCCTATATCCTGGACTGACAATCAATCCTTTTTTTTTTTGATATTGGGAATTGAACTCATGACCTCAGTCTTGCCAGGCAAGTGCTTATGCTGCTGAGCTATATCCCCAGCCCTGACAATACATTTTATGACTGTTTTTTCCTCTCTTATCAATCAAATGTTAATACTACTATAAAATTTTCTGTTCTCTTCTGGGACATAATGATGTGGTACAAAGACCATGACCTGGGCTGGAGATGTAGCTCAGTGCCACAAAAAATAAAATAAATTTGTGTACAATTTCAGTGTGGCTAGTGAAGCCTACCTAGCCTAGCCCAAAGTTTAAAAGAATGAAAGAATGTGACCTTTAAATTTATTGATTGATTGTCTTTTTGAGACAGGGTCTGGCTATGCATTTGAGGCTGGCCTTAAGCTCACTTTGTAGCTGAGGCTGCCCTTGAACTTGCAATGATCTTCCTGCCTCAGCCTCTCAAGTGCTGGGATTACAGGTGTGCACTGCTACACCCAGGGTGACCTTTAAATTTAGCCATTGTTTTGGTTACTTTTCTCTAGTTGCTCAGACAAAATACCTGACGCCCAAAATTAAGAAAAGAAAGGTTTGTTTAGCTCACAGTTTGCAGAGGTTTCAGTCAGTACTCGGGCTGGCTCCAAGGCAGAGTGGAACATGGCAGAGGGCAACAGTTCATGGCAGTGGAAAACAGCAAAAGCAGCAAGAGCAAAAGAGGGAAGTGGTGGCAAGCAGCCTTTTCCCCTCCCTTACATTGTATGCAAACTACCGCCCCAGGGTGGGTGTAGCACCCACATCCATAATTCCAGCACTGGACCATGATCAATCATGAACTCTAAAAGCCTGCCCCATGACTGCATGAGGCTTGGGGGGACATCCAGACGCAAACCACAACAGCTATAAAACAATAAAATAAATTGAGCCATAAATTTGAGTCTTGATTCTGCCACTGAAAAATAATATAAGCTTGGATTAATTACTTATGCTTTCTGAGCTTTAATTTCTACGTCAATAACAAATGGAAGATAAGAATAGAGTATACTAGTGTCTGGAGCAAGTACAGTAATGCTTTGCTGAAAGATAGGGGCACTTTCTGAGAAGTACATTCTTAAGTGAGTGTCTCATTGTGTGAACATCAGAGTATATTAAACTGAGATGGCTTTTATGGGACCATGGTCATATATGTGACCTATCATTGATCTAGACTTTGTTATGTAGCATGTGACTATGTTAGTACTCTGAAAATTGCTACATTTATTTTGGGAACAAGGTAATCATATAATTCAGCTTCCTTTTCTAAGTCAAAAATTATGTTTATATAAAGATGGGAGAAAAATCGAGAGTAGAGATCTTTTAAATGTCCCTTAAAAGTTAATGCATATCTATAAATAATATCCTTGGGAGTTTTTCCTAATTAGTTGAAAGTGATACAGATCTTTGTGAATTCAGACAACTTGCAGGAAGCTCATGGTTTCATTCTGTGGAACTCTATTGATGTAATCTTCAAAACACAGATGTGGAAACTGACTCATAGGATTTTTTTTTTTTTACATAATGACTGTAGATTAAACATGCGAGAATGGTATATAATATTTCAGAGCTGGATAGAGTTTATTTATTTTTTTTTATTTTAAAGACAAGAGAATGGAGACATATGAACCAGAAAAGCCATAAACAATACAAAAAATACAAAGTTATACAGAATATAGTAGGGAATTAGAACTAGATGTTGTATTACATAGTTATCTTCACATTAGTTAACACAAAAACATTAAAGGAAATACCAAATTATAGATAAGATAGTAGGGAATTTGCACTGGATGCTGTATAATATAAAGTTATCTTCATTTCTGCTAGTACAAAAACGACTGAGGAAATACAG